>VWPU01018787.1:0-99785 GCA_013398955.1 Callaeas wilsoni | reverse complement strand
TGCCCCCGCCGCCGCCCGGCCGCACTCACTTGTGCCTTCTTCATAAGGAACGGCAGCGCTGCAGTCCAGCCCAGCCGGCCGTGTGCAAACTCCCTTCAGCGGAACTGTAGCTCCAGCATAATGCAGCAGCCGATAGTCCACGCATTGGGGTTGCCCACGGCGAGCCCCGCGCTGCCTCCGCCCGTCCCGCCGCCGCTCTGCGCGCCCCGCTGCGCCCCCTCCCCACGGCCTGAGCGTCCGCTCTCACTGAAGCCACCGCCAGCCCCCGGCCAGGTCTTTTATATCTCCGATCTGCCTCCGACAGCGGCGGCGGCGGCAGCCCAGGCAGGACACGCCTTTCCCCTCCCTCCCGCCCTCCCGGAGGACCGGGAGCCCAGGCAGACCCTACGGGGCGGGGGAAACCCGAGTTAACTCGAGGGAAGTTGGAGGCAGGAACAAGCCGAGCCTGCCCCTCGTCAGCGCCGGAGGGGAGCGGGGCCGCGGGCGGGGCGCCGCGGGCGGGGATGCGGAGAGGGGTGTGGGCATGCGGGGCGGGGGGCGCTGGGTACCGGCCCCGGGGGAATGGGTGCGGAGGGCTCCTCCCGCCCGGTGCCGGGGCTTCGGCGGTGCCCGGGACAGGCGATGCCAGCCGACCGCGGGGATCGGGGCGGGCGTCTCCGGCCTTGCCCGCGGTGGGCTCTGGCAGCGTGCGGGGGAGCCGCGCGGCGCCGCGGCATCCGAGGTCAGCCAGGCTGCGGGCGCCGAGCCAAGCCCTCGCGTTGGGTCCCCCCACCCACGTTGGTGAAAAGAGGGGTGCCCCGCGGCTGAACCCGCCGCCAGGCGCCGCCTCGGCCCGCGGCGGGGAGGGCAGCGGGCTGGGATGCTGGCGGGGCTCCCAGCCGGTGCCCGGTGTTCCCGGCGCAGCGGCCGCTGCAGCGGCGCGCACAGGCGAGGTGGCAGCCCCGGGTTTGTCATTGCCATTCCGATGCTGCTTTCCCATACTCGGTGAATGCAAGTTAAGCACTGGGATAAGCATTTCAGCTGGAGCTTAGAAACTCCTTTTACCTGCTCCAGACACAGAAAAATTGTTGAGCAGTGCCTCCTAACGCTTCTGCAAAGGTGATCCTGCAGGTCTTTTCACATGTTGTTACGATTTGCATCCCGTGTAAATAATGCATTAGTGTTGGGTGTGGAAAAGCGACTCGACTTTTTCTGCTTGGAGTCTTCTGGACAATCCATCACAGTAGGCACAGAATTTGAGCCCTCTTTAGAGAAGGCAGCTCCCAAGGTTAATATGGATTAAATTTGGGTGTGAATTAAATGGAATGTAGAGCAGTTTATGGAACTAGTATCTTCTGAAACAGCCATACTAGGTGAAAATTTAAAGAACATTAAAACGAAGAAAGAATCCTCTGCCCTGGTCAATGGTCATTTCCTAAAGGAGATTAGGTATGCTCAGAGTGTACAGTAAGAGATTTCATTAGAAAAGTCTGTCTAGTTTTCGCCTAGAATTAATGATAAGTTTTTTAAAGACTAGATTTATGTCAAAGTAAAGGTGAGCTGTTCAGGTACAGAAAGGTTTTGAACTCATCTCCAACTCAGCTATATATTTGGAGTTCAGTGTAGAGCAGATAAACATTTAATATAATTTTGTTTCTGCATCCAATCCAGAAAAATGGGTCAATAATTTTCTTTTACAGCATGACAGTACTGATGGATTCATTCCCTTTTTTTTATGTTTTTTTTTGAATTTCATGATTATTACTGTGCTAAATTTGTCAGACTTTTACATGCATATAGTAATAGTCTCTTCCTCTAAAGCAATAGAACAAGCAGTGAAAGGGAGGAAGCCTGTAATAACAAAAGAAATCAAGGAACTCATTCACTGAAAGGACGGTTTGTGTATCATCTAGCAGTGATCAACCAAAGCTGCTTCCACTGTCTACATATTTAGCAAATAGGGCCAGGAAATTAAAATGTTATGGCATATTTCCTCCTTAGAACAGATGACCAGTTTAGTCTCCTGGGGAGAAGCCCTAGAAAGTGTGAAAGAGCAGTCTGTTGCAGCAGTTACCTGTCTGATGGAAAACACTTATGGTCTTTCTCCATGTTGAACTCTATCACAGTTCACCATTAGTTATGACGGGAAAACTTCAGTGGACGTCCTGTATTCAGTTACCCAACAATAGTTGTGCAGAGAGAACAACACTCTTGGGCATAATTAAGTTTCTTTACCACCCTGGCATCATGCACTTTTTCTCTCCATCCCCAATCCAACTTCTTGAACCTGCTCTTGTGTTTAACGCCCAGCTATAGTGGAGTAGTGCCCTTTTCATCTCTTCCTTTTGTGTTAGCAACTTGCAAGTGTATTACTGCTGACACTGTCCTCAGTTTGGTTTGGGAAGACTTTTCTATGACATTCAGGGTTTAGTAGTTTAAACTCATTAAAATCTTATGTTTGTATCCCATAAGAAAACGTTTTTATTAGTCTTACCCGTTTCCACCATAGTACAAACTTTTGATTTCCCAGGTGAGAACTGATTAGCCATGGACCGTTAGTGCATTGGCTGGTAGCTTTCCAAAGCACAACTGCAAACCACATTCAGTCTTTTATGGCCTACCTTGTTTGCATTTCTAAATGCTTGAGGGTGAACACAGGCCCTGTCATAGTTTTGTGAAAACCTGTTCCTTCACAAGGAAGATATGGAAAACAGTGTTAGTCATCCCAGCTCTTCACAGGATTTAGTTCCACCCATTCAGCAGGATTGTCCTCACTAGAAACACTGTTCAGCCTGTATGGAAATACCAGCAACTGAAAATTAGGCCTTTCCAGTCTAACATGAATGGAAAAGCCTCACCATCTTTACCAGCTGAGAAATGGCTGTTAAATGGCTCTTAAATGGCTGTTTATTCTGGAATTTTATGGAATATCTGCTGTGGTTTCCACAGCTTCAACTGTGTGAAGAATGTCTGCAGTAAGTCTTTTGATAGCTTGGCTGCTGGCTGGAACAGCCGGGATTTGGGAATATGCAGGATCACATCCAGCTTTAGCCACTGAGATTGCTGGATTAAAAAGTGTTCTGTATCAACTTGGAAAATTGAAAAAATTTCTCCTCTGAACCCATGTAAGCTGTGAAGGCAAACACCAGTGTGTGCGTATTAGAAAGATAGCACACTAATCCTGTCTAATCAGTTACAGACTGAGCATGTGGGGGCTTTGCTGGCGCAAAGACCTGGCCTGTAGCATCAGCTCAGTTAAATCCCCTCTCACCAGTCTTTTTTAAGGACATAGAGTATTAAGTACACACATTCCTAGCCTACTTCAGGCACACAGAATTGAAAACATTAGAGTTAAAATTGAGGTATGTAGAGCCAAGAAACTCAAAAGATGGCCTCAAACTTCTTTTGGTTTTATTTACAGAAGTACATGATTGTAGAGGAATGACTTTCTACAGAAAGGACAAACCTTGCAAGCTTGCAAGATCTACAGAAAATTTTATGAATTACTTTGACATTGAGGAAGTTCTTTGGGATAGCTATCTCCTTAAGAGATCTTTATCTTTGATACCACAAAATATTCTAGTTGTTATTTTGTGATTGTGAACTTGTGCATTGTAATTTCAGAGCACAACCACAACCAATATTTAATACTCTATCAAAGTACATATTTTGAATTTTTAAGTGAGCTTTATACTCGACAGTTACCAAAGGGACTGCTGGTTTCTTCTAAGCATCATACATCTTTTGTGCTGTATACACAGTAGGGACAGGGAGAACTTCTGAAGTTATTCAATATCACTGGTCAGTGAGTAAACGAATGACTCAATCAATACTTAGTCCACGGGGACATGCACACCACTACAGAGCCACTTCTCATTTCATTGAGCACCATAAGAGCACAGGATTCTGGTGTATTTTTTTTAATTCACGTGACCTGGCTCTAAAGATTAATTTATGAAAAGTAGTTTCCATGGAACTGATTCTTCGTAGTATATTAATACAGACTATGATTTTAAGGACAATGAAGTTATTATATGGTAAAATCATAATTCATTTGGCAGAGTAATTGCCAGATCAGCTGTAAGGACTTAAAGAGCACAGCTGCCTGTCTCAAACACTGTGAAGGCCACAGAAGGACTTTGCCATGAGATAAGCACAGAATGAAGCAACAGGATGGCACTAACTCCAGGCCTGGTGGAGACGAGATCCTGGTTAACGCATCTGTACAAAAATTCCAACTGTGGCAAACTGCGTAAAGAGGCAACTTCTCATATGCATATCACTGGTCAAACAAAGATCACCTCAAGTTATGGTGGTCACAGATGCCATCTGTGACCACCAACAACCACTGAAGCCCTCTTGAATATGCCTCCATGGATGCTTGGAATTTAGACTGTAAATTAAGCCACCACAGGGAACTTGAGATAAGAAAAAGATGGTACTATTGTCCGGGTGTTATCTCAGACTTAGGGGAAGGTTAAGCTGGGGGAGAAGAATCTATCACTGATAATGGACGTAAAGAATGCAGAATTTACAGACCACAAGGAAAGCCAACTCAGCAGCTGTGCTGAAATCAGCTCTGACTGGGTAAAAGTTAATTTTGGCCGGGGGAGATAACAATCACTGACTCACAAACCATCGACCCAAGAAACCCACTGACTCAGAAAAAAGATTGAGCATGGGACTAAATAGCTTTAGAAGTGAGGGAATAATTTAACCAAATGAATGAGAGAACTGTGTAGCCAATGACTATTAATTCCTTTGTTTGTTAAAACATATAAATAGTGAAGTTTTGAATGACCTCAGAACCCCCTCCATTGAGAAGCCCAGGGTAAAGAAGGACGAACAGAAACACTGTTGGATCCATGGGTGGTGACTATCTTCTACTTGAACTGTCTCTCTCTTCTCCCACCTCGTGCCTCTTTTCCATTTCTTTCTATCCCCCTAATTCACATTCATTGATAAATAAAATCTGTGTTAATGACTTGGTCATATGTTCTCATTTGTACCTTATTTCAGGCAGGGTAATCTCTCACAAATCAGATCTTAACACCAGCTGGGGGAAAATGCAATATTCTGGATGAACAGAGATATTTCCAAAAGAAAAAGAAATTGTATTGAAATTCAATTATGTATTGAAATGACAGAATGAGTGGCTTTGTGTCTCATTATGATGCTTCTCCAAAACCCATCTAAATACAGGAAAAAGAGGAAGTAAGCAGTGCATCATAGGAGTGGAGCCAGGGGGCTTCAAACTATTAGAAATCTGTTCAAGAAGTGCCAGTGAAGGAGGCTGGAGTTACATGGTTGTGTGTGAGATTTATTTGCCCAGAAGCAGATATGGAGACAAGCAGGTAGAAAAAGCTAGAGTGTAGTCTTTGTTGTCAGTAGAAGGAAGGTGGGCTTTGTTGATTTGAGTGTCATCCTGGTCTGAAGTACTGATGTAGTGAAGGAGTGATGGATTTTTGCTGAAAGCTTAAAAGTGCTTCCGGCTATTGCTGTCTTTGCTGGTTTACTTTCCAGTAAAATGACAGTGCAATTAGCATGCAAAGGATACTCTGTTTTACTAAGAGAACTTTTTGGCAAGGAAGACAAGCCCAAAATAGGAAGTTGCACTGATGCTGTTAAAACTCAATCAGAGCCTATAAAAATATATTTGTAGATGCTAAAAAGTAAGTAACCATTACCTGTCTTACATGAAATCTTATTTCTACTACTCTTTCAGTATGCTAAAATTTTAGTCCAGTCTAAAATGAGTCTCTCAAGATCTCACTGGTATGGGTGAATTCACAGCTAGGAACAAAATGGTACATGGAGAAAAAAAATCTGGGAAAAGCTGATGCTGCTGAAGTTTTGTGATCCTTGGCAAGTCCCTTTTGGCTTCTGATGACCCTCATGGTGTTCACAGATGTTAGCAGAAATGTGAAGCTCCTTGAAACTCTTGTAAAATTTTGCAGCCACTAAGGTTCCAAGAAGATCAGAGGACAGCAGTATTTCAAAGATTTTTTTGGTCTTAACTCACAGGGTTTTCTTCACGTGTGTGCCAAGAGGGGTCTGAATCTGGGATTGCACTAAAAACCACTATGTTTTCTTTTGAAGAATTACTTATATGTGTGCTCTTGAAAGATCAGAGAGACTCTGATGGCATGCCTCACTTTCCTTCTGTGGTGGGGGAGGTTGCAGGGAGAAATGGTGCCCATCCAACTCTGATCTTGACATTCAGTCAAAAAGAGACTGGAGTATACCTGGGGATGGACAGATCGGCTGTTTTCCAAGCCTCAAGGCTGTGTACACTGTGCTGTGGTAGTTGCTATTGGTTATGTTCCACAGTGTTCAGCATGGCTCAGTTTACCAGAGTACAGTCAACACCTTTTTTCTGTTTCTGAAATGATGGAATACCCAGCCCACAAGGACAATTTGCTCTTACTTGCAGAGATTTTTGTGCTGGGTTTGGCTGGAGTGTTGAAGAGCAGTGCTCAAATCTCTAAACAGCAGATGCAGTTATTAGTCCTAACTCTGAAGGATATTCTCTTGCTGAAGTCCCCCAGCCATCTGCTGTGGGGTGTCCCCAGAGATGTTGAATGAAAAAAGAGCAGTTATTGTATTATACAGGTACAATTTCTTCAGAGTGCTGTAGTTAATATGACTACAGTTCATGCTTCCAAGGAGTATATCCAAGGAGAGTGTAAAACACACTGCCTACAATGATTGCAAGGACTTATAGTTAATGTATTAAATAATCATTATTTCCCCAACATTCACATGATTTTTAACTTTCCTGACATTTTGCTCATTTTCCAATTCGGGGGAAAAAGAAGTTTATTATGCACTACAATCACCAAGCCAGGCAATGTTGGAGGTAGGCAGGTTCAAGCTGATATATCCCTTGAACAGCAACAGTGCAACTAGATATTTATTACAGGACAGGACAACCGTTGCTTATTATATCTAAAATTCATGTTTTCTGCCTCTCATGAGATCATGCCTAATGCATTAATTATGGCCATAGAAGCTCAAAAAAAATTTAATTTGCTTGTACAATTCTTTTTCCAAAGAAAATAGCAGTTTATAATTTGTATCATATTTAAGTAGCTCCTTGTTATATTCATATTTTGATTCCAGTAATTTGGAAGTGATAAACGTATGTGAAATAAATATCTGTGTCCTAGATTTGTTGTCTACGTCTCTTGATTTTCATTAATCTGTGTCATCCTAGTCACGGTAATTACAACCCTAGGGAGTGTCACAATAAAATGAGTTCATTTGGAAACAAAATGATGTGTAAGTGGTATTGGATATAAATATTCACTGTTTACAGGGAAAACTGTGACTTTCCTCTTCGATGAAAAATTGAGATTTTTTTTCATAAAATGCATTTAGTCTGAAGAAAGGGAGAGGTACAGTATGAGGTACAGTGACTTCACAGTCATATCATCCCTTTTCTCTTTATTTTATAAAGTCTGGTTGTGTTAGGACTGTAGCAAGGATTAAAACATAGGTAGGAGTAGAAGGACTTCCTAGGCTGAGATTCCTGCCATCAAGAAGAACTGCATCATTCAGTCCTTGATTTGAAGGTTTATCCATTTCCAGCATAAAATGAGTTAACCTTCTTGCTCTTGCTCTTGTATGGGAATGTTTCTTTAGAATTTGACTCACCTCGTGGTTGAAAACCATCTTTTAATTTGAAGCCTAATATATTCATTGTTAATCTATACCTGCTTTTTCTTGGGCCGAAGTTACACTTCACCATAAATAGCTTTTTCCTTTCCCTACTGCTTTTTGATCCTCCTGCTTAGCCTACTGAAAACATGTACACTAATAAATGAAACAGAAACCAAGCCTGAGCTCAAGTACTGGCATGCAATGGTCGCTGGAGCTTAAGTTTTAGCACTCATTTTGGCATGGGTTCAGTCCAGCCAGCACTGTGATCTCCAGACCTGAGCTCAGACGAAGAGTACAAGCCAGGACCTGTTTCGAGCAGGCAGTTTCTGGGGAAGAAGGAGAGTTTTGCTGTGTGGATGCAAACCATCCTCTGCCACTTACCCTGGGGCCAGAGAATGTGTCCAGGCCTAAAGCTGTGGTTTGGACTTTCTCTTCTAGGGCACACACTATAAATAGTATTTGAAAATTATAATGAGGAAAAAAAAAGGTTTGTAAAACAGATGTTCAGGAAATACCCAATCACAGCACCTGTGCTGTAAAAGTAAACATTAATTCTGGAATTTCCTCTGTTTCGAGGTTTGGAAATTCAATCAAAGCATTCTATTAACAGGAACAAAGGGAAACATGCAGAAATGACCTTATGCTGAAGTATTATCTCCCAGACTAAGGTCTTCTGCTCTTGTAGCAGCTAACAGAATGAGATCTTGCTGTGCCAACAAGATGTTATGGTGAGCTGAGAAACTGTCATCATCCTGTATTACTGCAAGGAAACACTCGGCTAAGCTTCTAAACTTCTGAAGAAGGGAGGATGGAGAGACCAGTCAGTGAATCCACACCCTTTGTAGGATAAAGAGAGAGGAAAGGTAGAAAGTTAATGATTTTTTTTCTCATTTACAAGGAGTCAGTGTCACTAGGGTGTTTTCAGTGCTGCTCTAGAGAGGCACCCTGTTCAAAACAGGAGTCCTGGTAAGAATGATGAGAAATGTTTGAAATTAATTTTTTGTGCAATAGTTTAAATCCCCCCAAACTGATGGTTCAGCTTACAGCACAATGAAATAGAGAACTAAACTCTTTTACTTTGGTTTTCATTTTCATTAAGATGGCAATGCTAATCCATGTACAAGCCCTGAGATCTGACAGGATATATCATGAAGAAATGTGAAGATGACATTTTTCTCCCACCTCTCAGGTTTGGAAATAATGCAAAATATAGAGCTGTGATACATGCATTAGCCTAAGTCATTCCTCAGATGGATTTCATGTGGGGTTAACCACCACATTTCATTAAAAAAATGCAACCTATATGTTGAAAGGATGATGTATTTTCCTGTTCATTTTTCTTAAGACTTTGTGTAAGAGTGCTAATTCTCATTTAATGCATCCAATCTGTGAAATGTATTCATTTAATACATTCAATAAGTAATTCACTAATTTTTAAAAGTGGTTAAAAAAAGGAAATGTAATCCAGTCTGTTTTTATTTATTAATTAATATGAATTCAAAGTATTATTGTTTTAAGGACAGAATCATGTCACAGCTCTTTCCCCAGAGTTTACAACTGTGGACAACTGTGTTAAGTGACTTCCACTTTGTTTCTTTTTCTCTACAGCATGCAATGCTCTCTGACAGCCATCATCCTCAGCCATTTTCAGAAAGGTAATTATCCATATTTTCTTCTATAGTCATAGATTTAGTAAAGAGTTATTTCAGAAAGCATTAGAAAAGCAGAAGTGCAAAAGAGAGGAAATGTAATACAAATATTTTTGTTATCCACTTCATTTTAATCTTACTTAAAATTTTTTGAAGTTATTCTTCAATTATTGTATTGCTATCAATTTCACAACCTAACTATGCATCTTGTAAAATATAAATACCTTTTGATTTTAATCCAACTGCCTTTCAATATAATTTTGTTACCTTGTGTTAACTATTGTAGAATTTACAGAAGTGCACTTAGTATACTTTTGGTGCTTCATTTCTTGTTACATATCTAACACATATCTGTTTATATTTTCCCTAGACTAATAATGTAAAGTTTTTAGTGCCTTTTTACAGGAAAATCGCACCATGGCTTAGATAAATTCCATTTTCTACCTTTTGTCATAGTTTACCCTCTTAAAAAGAGGCTGAAAGAAGGCATGCTTTTTCTGTCAGACAGGAAAGGAGGTTACGTAGTGATGCAGACAGCATACTTCAGCCTGGTACTGGAGATGATGTGGTTAAATCTGACAGGAGCCAGCAGCTAAAAATTGCCATCAACAAATTCTGCTGCTCCTAATGTCAGCCTTTCCTCAGGAGCTTTGGCCCTCTGTGCTTGAATGGCCTTTCCTCCTCCTCCTTCTCAGACTCAGCCCTAGCTGTCCCCGCTTCCCTGTATATCCATTTGTATAGGAGAAGGAGAAGTGCATCCTTGCCAACTTCTTGCCTCCCAGCCCTGGCACTGAAATTGGTTGCTGTTCCCTTGGCAGTGTGTGATCCTGGAGCTCTACAGCTGTATACTGCAGCTAGTGACAAATAGACAGCTTCGAGCTGCCAGCTTCAACTTCTCTAAGACATTTACTTTCTCAACACATTTCTTTTCTTTGTAAAATGAAATATTAAGTCCAATCCTAAAAGACAAAAATCACAAATATGGAAAGCAGAGGTTTTCTTGAGCATTTGGAATAAAATTTTTCAGTGGAAAAAAGAGCTTTTTAAAGGAAATAAAGTAAGAAGGACTGAGCTTTTAAATATTTCAGAGTCACTTGTAGCTGTGGAAAATGTAGCTAAGGTAATTGGTCCCCCATACACCCTGCAGCAAGATAGAACTGTCGAGATATGAGTCTCTCCTGGGTTCTCACTTTTAATAATTGATGAAGAATTCTGTTAACACTATCTTAAGAGAAGTTTATTAATTTTGAACATCTGTAGAGAAGGTTTATTTTGGAGAAATAAAGACATTGAGGTGCTGGAGTGAGTCCAGAGAAGGGCGGAGATGTTGATGAAGGTCTGGAGCACAAGTCTTATAAGGAGCATTTGAGTGTTCTGAGGGCGTTTAGCCTGGAGAAAAGGAGGTTCAGAGGGGTCCTTATCGCTCTCTACAACTACCTGAAAGGAGGGTGTAGTGAGGGGGATGTTGGTCTTTTCTCTCAAGTAACAATGGACGACAGAAGAAGAGTAAACATCCTCAAGCTGTGCCAGGGGAGGGTTAGATTGGATATGAGAAACATTTCTGCACCAAAGGGGTTGTCAAGCACTGGAGAAGGCTATTTGGAGAAATGGTTAAGTCAGCATCCCTGAAGGTGCTTAAAAGAAGTGTGGATATGACACAGGGTCGTGGTTAAGTGGTGAACGTGGTGGTGCTGGAGTAATGGCTGGGCTTGATGATCTTAGAGTCCTTTTCCAACCTAAATGCTTCTATGATTCTATGAGGGGGATGATATGTTGTGCTGGTAGGAAAGAATAATAGGTGGCAAGAGCTGGAGACCAATGCCATCTCTTGCTGTCCTGCCAGAAGGGTAATAATCATAACTTTCTGGTGAATATTAGTGCATGAAATTCTTTACTATCTGGTTTTTACTAATAGCCAGTATGCCTCTGTAGAAAGCTATGTAATACCTCTCTGCACTGAGAAGCATTTCCCTCTCTCAATGAGAAGCATTGTCACTGATGTCCTTTAAAATCTTCTGTTTGAAGAAGATTATAAAGGTTCTATTATACAATAGAACCACCTGATGTGATTTTATGTGAGATGTAGTGATATGATGTGTGTGATACGAAGGAGATAAAGTCTAAGAAGAGTTTTCCCTAGCCTGCACAAGGTAGTGGCATATCTCTTGCTTGCTGTAAAGATCAGTAGGTGTTCTGAGTTCTTCATGTGATATGCTGCTATGCAGCGAATCAGGATAAATACCTAACTACATAGTAAAGGTAAGCTAGAAGTTAGCTTATTATGGAAATTAATTTAGTTGGAAGGAGCTGGGAAAAACTTGTCTTTTACAAGACTAATGCTGAGAAGAAGTGATCTTTCAAAACATGTATGAATGTGTCCATATTTTATATTAAGAGAGACTGATCCTTTGCTGGTGCTGTGACATAAACTAGATCCTCAACTGTCTAAACCCCTTCTCTCTGTGCTTTCCGTTTGTCTAGAGGAGACATGACATGTGCCAGGTTTTGGATGTTTCAGACATGTTCAGTATCCTCAAGCACTCCTGCCTATTTCAATGCTCTGAGAGGATGGAGGGCTACTAGAAGCTGTAGAACTAAGAAAGGTATTGGAAACTGATCCTATCTCTGATCCAGGGTGAAATGTTACAGGCAGATTTAGTAATGGGTCTCACCTCTGTTCATTTTTTAAAAAGCCTTCCACAACCGTTGGCCAAATTACGGGATTAAAAAGGACTGCACTCAAATCTAAATCATAATTGCCAGTTCTCTTGGATTAAGGGAGTAGTGAAAAAGCTGCAAAATTAAACTAAATGGGTTACAGCAAAATATATTCATCCTATTGAAAAGTTCCTTTAGCCAAATGAAGTTTTTTATTTCAAGCAATTTAGACCTGATATTGTATTTTCTTGTAAACTATTGCAAAATGCTGTCATAGTCTTTATCTTTTCCCATTTGCTTTTTAAGAGAAATCTAATGTTACAGCAAGATAGTGTTATATATTCTAGTCACTGTATGTGTGTCCATGTGTTTATTTCTAATTGCTATTTCTGTGAATGCCACAATAATAAATTAGATCTTTGGCCAGCTATTCCAACAATTTCATCTTACTCAGTGGAAATATTCTTTATTTATATACATAGTCACATGATCAGAATTTGACCTTCTGTTTAGAGTTTTGTTATGCTGTATGAACAATAACAATATAATGAACTTCTGCCATTTCAGTGGCTGCAGTGACATTAACAAATGATCCTGGAACACAGCAAAGATTCCTCAGGAAGATAAGATATGATAAATTTAGCTACTAGAGCACTGCAACTGACAATGCTGAGGTCTGATTTTTAAACAGAATAGCTGTGTTAATCCAATCTCCATTGAATGCATAAAGGAAGAATTCATGGTAATTAGGAAGAGATAAATGGCAGCATTCAGTTCTGGAATTCAGAGCCCACATGAGCATGCAGTAACCACTTTAGGTCTTTAGGTTTCTTACTTGGCAGAAAAGGAATTATATACAAGGGGAACTAGCATACTGGAAGGAGGCTCCACTCTGTCTCCAGACATACAGAACATCTACAGGATGTGTGGAAGCAAATTTATAATAATTATACAGGGAACTGAAAGCAGCCTAGTTGCCTACTCTGTTCCATTTTCATTTTACATTTTCCTTGTATCTGTGTTAAATGTTCTAATATCTCCTCTAGGGTTGCTGCAAATGAACAGTTAAGCCTAGAAAAATGTTCCTTTGTCTCATGAAACTCTCTTTGATAGAAGCTGCAAAAAATGCAGTTTCTTTTCTGTGACTGGTATTCCCCAGGAAAACCTTAGCAATCTGGTAAAATGCTAGCTGAACATGAGCAGCCTGGAAATGAACCTGTTCTGCTCTGTAGAGGTACATGAAGAACTGCAATTGCCCTAAAGCTTTCGGAGCGTTGATAATGGAAGTGGAAGGCGAAGGAGAAAGATGGGTTTATCATCTCTGCTTTCCAGCCTCAACAAAGTACAAGATTCTAATGATGGGAAAGAAAAGGAAACAGGATGGACTTGGCTTTCTGGAATGGTGGTGGTAGTGGTGGCTCATTTTCTGATGTGGAGCAGAAGCTGGCCTTGGCTGCTAGCTATTCAAATTGGACTGGCAGCTCAAGCTCAAGCCTGCTTCTATGCTGAAAAATTGAATTTAGGGGTTTTCCCTGGTCATGTCTCTTAACTTGCAAATCAGAAAATTCTTAATCCTGTCCTTTTAAATTAAATATAGGAAATTCTCTACTGAAAGTGTGACCATTAGACTGTATTATATCAAAGTTCCAGAATGTAATAAATGGTGCATATACTGTGTCTGTTGAAACCACACTTCTGTGTCTTTGATGAGTTAATTGTACTGAATGTCTAATTATATGTCCATCTACTGCTTCTCCTTTTCGTTTCCATGTAGGACAGATACCTAGTGATAAAATGTCCTGAGTAACCAATGCAAAACTAAATATTGATTTGGCATTTCCTCATATTCTTAGTCTTTTTGCATTCTAAAAATATTTTAATAAAAGCAGTATAGCTTTGGGTTTAGTATTTCATAGGCTGGAAAATGCATGCCAGAACAGTTGTAATCTCTGCATATGGTTTAAAAAAATAACTCAATAACTGATTTTGGAGGTTCCTTATAAACTGACACTTTATATTAGTGTTTCTTGAGGGAGCAGACACAACAAAGATGCTTCACTCAGAACATAGTTTCCTCCCTGTGTATGTATATAATACAGTCTCAAAGTAAGCATCACTCACTATCAACAAAAAAGTTAAAGTATATTAATTATCACATAGATATATTAGTGATTTTGAACAGAGTTAAACCAGAGAAGAACAGGAAAATTTTCACCTTAGAACAAGTTTCCCCAAGAATCAAAGCTAAACTCTATAATTTTACAAATTTTACACAGGAAGAATTTTTACCACACGAGGTGTCAAAGAGCAGAATACGGTAACATAAATGCACCAAAATGAAATTAACTGCCTTGCATGTCAAATGAAATTTGAAATGCCTCCTGAGCACAGAAAGAGCATTCTTTTGCAAAAAATCGTTTGACTGATTCATTCTAAACATTGCTTGTGTGTTGATATTCATATATTTGGGTTGAATCCCATACTTTGATCCTGGTGTAGAAATTCTTGGAACTTTTAAAATGCGAAATACTAAAACCTGACATTTTAAAGAATTCTATTGAGGGCTTATTTTCATGTTGCCTAAATCCCAGTATGCAGCTCATGCTTGTACTAGGAAAGAGTTGCTATATGTGGAGTGTTCAGCAGCTTAATATTTGGCCTTCCTTTCTCTTATATTTGGGATTAGAAATCTCTTAAACAGCCAGGAAGGAAGGATGGGTATTTGTCTCTATACTTTTCAACACTTACTCATTGGGAGTAATCCTTATGTAACTACTCTATTACTATTCACCTTCTGTTAACAGTAATCACGGAAGTGTTCATTGTATTAGATCCTTGAATTGTGATTACAATTAATCACAAATAAAATTATAAAAATATAATTATTTAATTATAAAAATAAGTTAAAAACTGACTGTAGCCTAGCTATTATTTACATGCACTGAAATGGGAAAGAAACAGTGAAAGAAAACATTTATTTTGACCTAAGCCCATGATACCAGACCATCTGAGAAGGATCATATCTTTTCAGACACTCAGAAAAATAATCACCTGAACATACCAATTGTCCCTAATTAGGAAATAAAGTGTTCTCACATGAATATGCTCTTTAAATTCTGCAGTGATTACAGCATGGGAGAAGAGAAAAAAAGGCAGATTCAAAAATCCTTCTCCTAGAGCTTCAAATGTCTCCTTGTGAGGCACTGGGAAAGTAAATAAAAGCCTGATTTTAATAGCAAAAATTTTTAATAGGGAGCTACTCATTTTGTTCATACAGTCTTTCAAGATGCTAGGTCAGATGGAGCTTTGAGAAACCTAGTCTAGTGGAAGGTGTCCCTGCCCACAGCATGGAGTTCGAACTTGATGATCTTCAAGGTCCCTTCCAATCCAAACCATTTGAAGATTCTATGATTCTATGATTCTGAGATTCTGTGTTTTATTCATGAGGAATTTTAAACTTAATAGTACTATTCAATGTTGTTGCCATTGAAAATTTACTTCCTTGACTTCCATGAAAATAGGATGAGGCCAATGATATTGATTTTTTTTTGTTCTATTGATTAGTTATATAATTGATTTATTATGTTTTGAATCAGGTCCTAAGCATCCTTCAGATCTGCTCTAGGAGCATATTTAGAAGGAGAGATCTGGGATATCACTCTGCTTTTTTTTCATCATCATGGCAAGAATCAGCAAAAAGACACCTAAGAAGTGAATTACAACTTTTTTTAAAAAAAATTACCAAGCTCCTCTCTGATATCCCAGAAGAAGCGCTTGGTAAACATTATGAAGAAAACAGTGTAATTACTGCCATATTCTAAAGTCTGCTTTGATTCTTGGGATCTCCAGGCTGCTGACTTGTTTCTTCTGTCCAGGGAACACCAACAGGGCTTGTAAAATATTTTAAGAGAACTTTTGTGTCAGAGGCATATATGATTCTTTTCTAATGGCTAAATCAATATACTTAGTGAAATTAATGGAATCCTCAAGCTATGGTGCTCTTTGTGCCTCAGTAGAGAGCTCCTGCACGCACAGCCTGGCTTTCTACTGGAAACCTAAAGAAACAATATACCTGTCGTCACCAGAACTGGACTTCAGCTGCCTGTTTTCATTGTCTTGATTTATGCGCCTTATGAGTTCATTCCCTCTGGCAGAGACTCAGACAGGGAAATCTGTCTCTCCTCTTTCAGGTTATATTTCTTTAAAAAACATTGTAATGTTTTTCTCCCGGAATGTTACAAAACAGCAGCCAGAATCTCAACCGGCGTAAATTGTCCTGCTGTATTGACTATGATAATCTTTGCTAGTTTACATTCGCTGATGATCTGGCCGATGTTTTTTGACTTTCAAAATGCAGAGAGCTTTTTCAGGGACCAAAAAGGCTGTGCTTGACCTTTAAAATTACTTACACACAAGTGAAACAAGAAGAGAAATGCATGTGTTTGTTCTTAATCCCTTACTGCTTTAAAATTTAAACAAGGACTTTAAAAATAGTTAAGGCCAACGTTAAGCACTTTAGTGGGGCTAACAAGATTCTCACTTTTTTCTATTTTTTCTTTCTGAGACCTTCTCCAATTTCGTTTTAGCCAAGGTTAGACCTATAAGTGCTGAGCTGACTTTGCACTGGAGAATAGAGAAAGTCATATACCAAGAAAGACATTTTGGTGCTTTCCTTGTTACTATCTAAGTAAGGCTGTGAGTGAATAAAACATTAGAGCAGTTGACACAGAAAAAAATTCACAGATAAATTGTAAGTTTTTCTAATCATTGTTCTCAACCTGAGAAACAAAACTTCTCAACAACCCTGTTGTCTTTCCCTTCCTTAGCTTTCATTCCATCAAGTCTTCCAGTTACAATTGTTTTATCATACCTCTGGCCTTTAACACCCACCATTCTCTTTTGACAGTGGCAGTGATATGTGTCAGACAATTTTTATTGCCTGTTAACACAAATTGAGTTGCCTGAGTTGGAGATTTGGGGCTTTCACTTCATTACCTTGTACAGCATTTAAATTCTCCTAGTTTCCAGGTCAACACTGCTTGGCCAGGATCAGTTGTGCCCCAGATTAATTTTTCCTATGCCTTGTTTTCACAGCAGAGGCATCTCTATGCAGGGCAACTTTTGAAGTCCAAAAAGCACAGAATTTTATCACACAGTAAGTTAAGGATAACAGGTAACACCCTTACAGTAGTTTTTGGGCTAGGCGCCTGAAGCTAAAAGAAGCAGGAGTATAATGGCTTGCTACAGTTGGTGATTTTCCAGATATTGTCATCCTTAGAAGGACCAAGTGGCTTTTCTTGTTCCAGTAACAGTCAGCCATAACCCTACTGCTTGCAAGGATGATCCTGCACTTCTCTGACTGCTCAGTTTCACCCTGTCCTCCTTGTGCTGGAGGGGAGGCTCTGCAAATAGTGAGGACCTGCAACAATGGAAGGAGGAACATAAAGCATGGAAGACCATGTGTTTCCTGGCCATAAGCTCTCCCTGCTTCTCCTCTCCTGCAGATGTCTGCATTGCAGACACACCAGCCCTTTCAGCAGGGTTTTGCCTGCATCCTCTAGAAGGGCGTTGTCAATGGAGTATGTCCATTTCTCATACGAAGGTAAATTTTTTCCGCTCTGAAGATGAAGGTAGAATTTGGTTTCACTTGCACAGATGAAATTCTGAGCTAATTTTTTTACCAGCATAAGTTTTATTTTATTTGCAGTCAGATGTTGACACTCCCATACTGGATGTAGGCTTTATGTGCCTGAATGTGTTGATTCAGTGCAGCAGTGTAGTTTTGAAACTAACTCTCTGTCATCCCCACTTGATGCACATTGACTTGGCTATAGAGTGGCTTTTGTGCACATGCACTAGTTTTTGCCTGTGTGAAATAAATCCAGAAGCTTTTCTGCAGGAACTTACAGATGTGCTCTAACCCCTGATGTGCTCTAACCCAGTGTCCAAATGACTGACCAGTCCTTGGAGCAGCTATGAGTCATGGACATGAGGGAGATGTTCGGTTCAAGGCATCACACCACATTGAGTCGGAAGGATGAGCCCTGACACACACCTAATGTGGATGTGGGTACATCAGTAGCTTCAGTCTGCCAGTCTACTGTTTGCTAAATTACATGTTAATGCACCTGTAGGCTTAGATGCCTGAAGAGAGATTTATGGGCTCTTCAGGCTTTCTAGGGAACTAGCCCAGAGCTAGAAGGAGGAAAACTAAATAGTCTGTGGTAGATGATGTCTATGGGAATACCTAGAGGCTTATGTTTTATAAAGTTGTTTGGTGGGAATGCCTACTTTGTGCCTTCATTTCCTGGGAAGTAAAAAGCACTCCACAAAACAGATGCCCTGTTTTTAGATGTTCTTCTTTCATTCCACGTTGGGAGTTCAAACTTTGATCAGTTCTTGAACTTGCCACTGGACATGAAAAGCTCAGAGGCATAGACTCTACGTACCTTTTGAATCTTGTTTATTGGCTGACCTCAGAGTGATGAAATGAAGAAATCTATGTCACAGAATATAAAAGACAATAAATTCTAAGACAATATTTTTATTGACTTCTGCTTGGTTCCTGAATGGCTCTGGTGCTTCACTCCTCAATATCTCTATGAATAATGCTGTTTTTCTATCGCTATCTATGGAATAATTATATTTATTGTTATACAATGTATTAAAAATAACCTGTGTTTGCCTGGTGCTAACAAGACCAGAAGCCTTTTTTTCCTAAACAAGCTTACACAATTCTGCAGTTTACAGTACTGCATATTTTATATTTGAGTGAGACCTTTAAGGTCATTCTAAAATATGTTATCATTTTTTACTGTGACACATCTTAATAGCAAGTTTCATGTGTATCAAGGAGGTGTTCAGAAAATCCTCAACTTCCATAAAACAAACGTGAATGAAAGACTTCTTTACACCATTAAGTAAGCCACATATTACTGAAACGTATTCATGGATATGACTAGCAGTCTACAAAAAGAGTCTCATAATTAAGAGTACTGCAAATAAAAACAAAATAAAGGCTGTTGGATTTTGGTTGAGTCATTCCTGTATTGGGCTGGAGTTACTCTGGATGCAATACTGCTGCATAACTCTTGTGTGGCCTTACTGTAGAAATCATTTATGTGTACAGAAGTGTCTGTTTCTGCTGTGATGTGACACTATAAATGCTCTTCAAGATGTGAATGCAAATCACATCATCACCCCTCCCATAGAGTACCCAACCTATACTTTTGTCATTCCTGGGAGCTCCAGCTTTCAGCCAGTAAAGGCCCAAAAGGCTCATCAGTAATTGATGCAGTAATTTCTGTGATGAACATATTCTAGCTACTCACTAGCAAAAACTACTTTGAACAGACATTTATTCAGGAGAACCTGAGACAGATTATTTAATTTACTGTGCTTTACAGGCATCAAGTCTGACTGGACTCACTTTCTGCACAAAGTGACAGAAATTCTGAAATGGTATAAAAATGGCATATCCTTAATATGGCTCAGGTGTGCAGTTTCTATACAAGTCCTGAGTATTTCCCATCCCAGTTCATATCCTGCATCACCAGATTTCTGTGGGATTGGGAGTTAAGGGATACGAACAAGGGCACTCCTCTTTTTGGCCTCTGTTTAACACCATGTTGCTTTGTCTTTTAACACCCTGCTAACTCTTTCCTGTTCTTATCGAGCTCTCTTCACCTGCTACTTCTCAATGATTTAACAATAGCACTTGATTTACCCTGTGCACTTCTGCTGTTGTTCTGACTGTATTCTGATTGTATATTTTGATGTGTTCCGCCTCCTGTGTGATTTGTTTCTGCTTCAGTTGCACCTAATGAAGCAAAAGCCATTCCTCCTCTCTTCTTTGTGTATCAGGTTAATTGTGTGTTTCATAAGGTTTCTTTCTGTAAGTGCTTGCTTCCATGCTTTACTTTTCCTTTTCTCTGCCTTCCCAGGATATCAAACCCACACATGCCTGAGTTAGATTTTAAAATATCTGATTTATTGTCATTGATTTGTTGCTTTCATTCCATCCCTTCCTTGCTCTTTTTAGAGTGATACTGCAGTATTTTCTGTTCAATTGCGTGCAAATTATTTTCCGTTTTCATATTCTCAACCACTTCCTTTATCTATTATTCTTCTCTAAGGCAGTAGCCCCCTAATAATTCCTTCTTCCTTCTAGATAAAAAAGTGAGCCTGAGC
Source organism: Callaeas wilsoni (assembly GCA_013398955.1). NCBI lineage: Eukaryota > Metazoa > Chordata > Aves > Passeriformes > Callaeidae > Callaeas > Callaeas wilsoni. The sequence goes on along the minus strand of VWPU01018787.1, from coordinate 79,647 downwards.
ATATTTCAATATCTTGCTGGAGAGTCTGGGGAAAAATACCTCTTTCAAATTTTCTCTTAAAGGACTCAAATAGGGTATTTGAATCTCTATTATTTGTGAGGACTTCAATATTATTTCTTCTTGAAAGCATAAAGGTAAAACTCAAAATGTGAGTCCTGTTTCTTGAAGCTGGAAATACAAGTGCCACATCCAGCTTGCAGAGATGGTGAGTTGCTAATGAGCTTGAGTTTGACCATGAGTTTTTAACAGTGTGTCTAATTCATACACATGCATAAGATGAGAACCGGTACACTGGATTGGACTAAAGCCCAGATAGCCCCGTAGCATGTTTCCAGCAGTGCTGAAACTTAATGCATCCTAGAAATACAGAATAATTCAGGTTGAAAGGCACATCAGAAGATCTCTAGTTCAATCTCTGTCTTCTCAGTGGCCTCTTTTTAGGTATGGGAAGGAAGGAAGACTGCTATTAAGTCCGTCCTAAGTCTTCTCTTCTCCAGGGGCAACAAATACAGAACTAAAGAGAGCTTACAGTATTACTTCCCTGGAATACTGTCTGGACTTCCAAGAATTTGTGGCTCAGTGCCTAAATTTCTGTGTCAGGGATGATAATTTTTTTAGTTGCCCTTGATTGTTTTGTCTTTTATTAGCTCTTTGAAAATTTCTAGCATAAAGCTTCTTAGCTCAGCTACATTATCTTGTTTGCTTTGACCCAGCAAATTATAAGTTTTATTTGATGATTCCTTTTGTCAAAGAAAGATAGCACAGTCTATTCAGTGGCATACTGATGCCTTTTATTTTATTCTTAATACTTTTAAAAAGTTGTTTTTCGTGACAGTTACTGACTACTGAGCACAGAAACATCTACATCCTTCAACTCATTCCTCTGGCGTCCAACAGCATTTTTTGTTTTCTTTTGTGCAGCACTTCACTGAGTTTTATCTGCCATTTTAACATCCAGTCATTATGTCTCATGCTTTCCTTCTACACTTCAGTGCTAATGCTTATTTTCACTGTCCTCCAATAATGTAGTAGTCACATGAAATACTGTACTGCTATTTTCTAAAATCTTGAGCAGCACAATCTGAGCACACATACATGTAGACCTTCTTCCAAGGATCAAATTAATCCTGCACTGTTTTCTATCTTTATCTTGTCTTTAATTCATGTGTAAATATTCACTCTTATTCTATGTCACCACAAAATCTTTTGATGGAGCACCTCATTCAATGCTTTTTTGGAAATTCAGGTGGACTGCAGCAGCTGTGTTGTGGTTTAACCCCATGGTAACTAAGTCCCAGCAGCCATTCACTCACTCCCCACCCCCCACAGAATGGAGGGGAAGAGAACTGAAAGGGTAAAAGTGAGAAAACACATGGGTTGAGATAAGAACAGCTTAATAATACTAATAATAATAATAATGGAAAATGACAGGAAGACATAAATACCAAGACAGACAAGAGATTCAAATGAAAACAGTTGCTCACTACCAAACAACCAATGGCCATTCAGTCCCTGAGCAGCAGCTCCCTCGTCAACCTTCCTACAGTTTTTATGCTGAGCATGATGCCATATGGTGTGGAATATCCTTCTGGTCAGTGTGGTCCACTGTCTCAGCTGTACCCCTCCCAGCTTCTTGCATACCCCAAGCCTCCTTGCTGCTGGGACAGTATGAGGAGAACAAAATGCCCTGATGTCTCAGCAATAGCTCAAAGATGCCTGAGTCATTGACACTGTTTCCAGCACAAATCCAAATATGGGCTGATACCAGCTACTATGGAGAAAATTATCCTGGTAAAAAACAGCACAAGGCTGCATATTCCCAATGAACAAGCTTGTTATCTCCTTCATAGACTGCCAGGAAGCTTGTAAGGCAAAGCCTCCCTTTCCAATAGTGCCTTGAGCTCTTCTGCACTATGTTGTATATGTTCATGTGTCTGCTGATTCTGTTCATTGCTATATTTACCAGCAGTTTCAGAGAATGGCTTGGGTTGGAAGGAACCAATAAGATGATCTAGTTCTAACCCCTCTGCCATGGGCACAGGAAATTTCCACTTGACCAGGTTTCTCAGAGCCCCATCCAACCTGCCCTGGAACACTTCCAGGCATGGAGAATCCACAGTTTTCTGGGCAGCCTGTTCCAGTGCCTTACCACACTCAGTAAAGAATTTCTTCCTAACATCTAATCTAAACCTACTCACTTTCAGGTTGAAGCTATTCCCCCTTGTCTTCACTACATCCCCATGCAAAAGTTTCTCTCTACCTTTCTTGTAGGGCCCTTTCAGGTATTGTTAGGCTATGATTAGGTCACCTTGGAAGCCTTCTCTTTTCCAGGCTGAACAATCACAATTGTCTTAACCTTTCCTCATAGGAGAGGTGCTCTATCCCCCCCAGCATCTTGGTGGCCACCTCTGGATTCACTCTAACAAGTCAATGTCTTTTCTGTGCGGGGGACTCCAAGGCTGGATGCAGAACTGAAGGAGGGGTCTCACCACAGCAGAGCAGAGGGTCAGAATCCCCTCTCTCACCCTGCTGCCCACGCTGCTTTGGATGCAGCCCCAGGACACGTTTGGCTTTCTGGGCTGTGAGTGCTCATTGCTGGGTCATGTCCAGCCTCTCATCCGCCAGCACCCCCAAGTCCTCAGCAGGGCTGCTCCCCATCTGGTCATCCCCCAGCCCAGATTGGTACCAGGGATTGCCCTGACCCAGGTGCAGCCTCTTGCACTCAGTCTTGTTAGACCACATGAGATTCCCGAGGACCCACTTCTCGAGCTTCTCCAGGTCCCTCTGGATGGCATCCCATCCTTCAGGTGTGTCAATCGCACTAGTGCAATTTGCCCAGGGAAAATTATAACCTTTCTAGTCATTAGCTCTTTGGTCCTGTCGTGGAACCCATTTCAGAAAATGGTGTCACATCTGCTCCCTTCCAGTCTACAGGGACTCAGACCTTTCTAATTCAAAGGTTGTACATCACACTTACTGGCTGAACTATTTTATTTCGTGAGTTCTTTGACACTTGGTCCTGGCTGTTATCGTTCTTTTTCTCTATTCCTTCCATGGGTAACACTTAAATATCAGTCAGCTCTTCAATGAGTTCTCAGTAAAGAAGTTTTCTGGCCTGAAAGTCTTTTCATGTGCATCCATAGTGAACAAAAAAAAAAATAAATTTTGTTTCTTTTTTTATGGCCCTCAGTACTTCTTTTATTCTTTGAATATCTACTGGCTCTTTGGACTCTCTGACAGATTTCCTGTGCCTGATATATTTGAAAAAATATTTATTGTTGTTTTTTGCAGTTTTTTTCCAGTGGTCTTCTGGTTTGCCTTACTCTGTTTTTATATTTAACCTGCCAAAGTTTCATCCTCTCTAGTTTCCATATTTGGACACCACTTCAACATTTTCAAACTTGCCTTCTTGCATTTGGTAATCTTTCTTATACTGTTGTTTAGCCATGCTGGCTTCGTTTAGCTTTTCTCAAATCTTTCATGACAGGAAGTATGCATATCCTTTTTATCTTCAATGTAGTCTCTAAATTATGTTCATGCTGCTGGCAGGGATTTAACTCTTTTAGTCAGCTTTTTATCACCTTTTAGCTGCCCTCTTTAGCATATTTTTTAACAAGTTTCCTTACTCTTAGGTAATTCTTTTTGAAGTTGACTGCAATCATTATTTTTCTACTTTGCTTTGTTTTGTTGTTGCTGCCAATGTTTTAAAGCATATTGTGGTCACTTTCATAGAGTTGTTCTTTGTCAGTAAATCATGATTAATATAGCTGAGATGAATTGAAATAGAACATACCTCCAGAGGGTAAAAACACACCAAATTTTTGTATAGTTTCCCAAGTATAATTATTTCTCCTAAAAGTTTTCCTAGAATTCTTCATTTTGGACTCAAACTTCCCTTTAAGCTTCAGGCTGGAGACAGGCTAAACGATTCTGTGTAGTGCAATCTACTGCATCAGTGTCTGTTTAAGAGCATCAGTGGAACATACAGGGAATTATTTTTAAAATGTTTTAGTATATCTGGTTAGACTCTGTTGCAGAAGCATCCTGCCTATGTCTTGGCACAGTCATATGCTAATAAATGTCAGAATAGCAGAATAAAACAGGCTGCTCAGACCCTAGGGATTCACCTAACCTGGAGGAATCTTCATGAGACTCTTTAAAACACAGTTATAGCCCTTTTGTTTCACTGCATTCAATCTTGCTAATATAATTTTAATATAATTAACAGCATATATTCAAAGTACATAAAAAGAGTGTACATATTTCAAATGGATTGAGCATATCTACCTCACTTTATATATCTTCTCTTGTCTTCCATAACTGACTTAATGAAATAACCTGCTAAATTTACTCTAGCAAGCACTGTGGTATCCCCCAAAACAGCAAATTTCGCTGTTGTCTCCAATGAACCAAAAAAAAGTTGTGTTAGTAGTGCTGGCTACCCCTGACTATTTTTATCAGTATGGGATGAGATTCACTGGTCATTGAACATATGGTTCTGAGTACATCAGCTTGTTTTCTTGCTGTTTCTTACAGAATTAAGAACTCTTACTATTTTTCTTTAAAAAATAATCTGTTCAGGTTTCTCTTTTCTGTTCCAAATAAAATAAAATCCACATACGTATGTTAATGCTTTCCTAGTACTATTGGTCTAAGAAGTTTCTTCTTCAGCTAATCGAACTATACCTGCATAGTTTTAACAAGTCTTCTTCAGCTCAGTTGGAGCCCTTGCTTAGATAACCCTGTATAGCCCCAGGAATGAACAAATGATAGAGTATTTAAGTTAAACTGTATCGGACATTTAATTCAGAGGACTTCAAGCAGGAGCATAACATAATTTTTAAGCTAATCTCTACTGGCATTGCCAGGATTCTACTATTTGTCCACTCCAGCTCCATACTGCATTTCATGTCAGCATTTGCAGTCATCGGCTTACACAAAACAACAACAAAAAATTGGTTAGTTCAAAAATTTATTTAAAGGAATTAATTTTATGCTGGACTGGCTTTCAGATCACCATGGAGTTAGAAAATAATGGAAAAGAGGAGGAAACAGTAAAAGCAGAAGTTTCTGAAGCTATATATCCAACATATACAGTCTTTGACTTCACTGTTAGCTAGATCTTTGTGACAATGAGTATTAGTAGAACATTTGAGATTGTTAACTGCTGTCTCCCTAGGCACCATCTATCCATACTTAATGGCAGCCACTGCAAAGGAAAAGAACCTGAAAAAACAAAAAATATCTGATTTGTTGCAGTTAGTGTGGTAGAAAATTGTATTTTGAAATGTGGAGAGATATTTTTTTTTTACAAGAGGAGAGGACTAAACAAGAGTTTTCAAAAGTACCTTGCTCTCAGTTACAGTTTTTACTACCTGCTTAATAAAACTGTAATTTTTGCCAATTTCTACATTCTCTCACAACCTTGTTAGAACTGCTATATTCAGCAAGACACCACAGTTGTTTTCCCTGTATCTACAGTTGGCAGAAGACATTTTAGAATAAATCTGGGTGAAGGGATTGGCACTACCGTGATTTACATTACATGTTGCATTTTTAGGAAAGAAAAAATAAGAACATTTTCTTTCAATGAAAGGGCAAGCTATGAGAAAATTGCACACCAGAAGTTGTGCAATTCAGATGATTATGAAATCTTCACATTTTTGTCCAGGATGTGTTGTGTTTAGCTGCCAAGTCTGGAACTTATTCTTTTTGTGACACAGGAGGCTAACTCCCTTTTTACCACAGAAACTACTCCACAGTGTACTTCAGAAAATGGAGACTGTTTACTAAAATTGAAAGCTCAGATAGTACATATCAGATCTCTCTTATTTCTTGTCATGCACTATCTTTGCAATTGCATATGACAGTTCCCTGAGTATTATTTCAATTTGTTGCCTATGGAATCTGTCCCTTCTCTTTTTATGTTAAAAATAAAAATCATTAATTCTTTTATGTTCCCAGTTTCAGTGGCTGGACCACATTTGATCAGAGCCTATTGCAGCTGAAGCTGCTTATCAACAACTAATTACGTTTGAGAGAAGTGTATGCAAAAAAATTCCTTCTTTCCACTATTCCCTCACATGTCAGCATATTAAAAAGTAATAGTGTATGTTGCCCTGCTCTTAGTGGGTGATTCCTCCATCTTTCTTGATGAATGGGGCTTCAGCTGAATGACACTCTAGTGACTGAAGAAGAAGACATGAACTGGTTGCATTAAAAACACTGTCGGCTGTACTTTGTCTCTGGTTGAATTGTGGAGCTGTCAAAAAATAAACCTGTGTACAAGATCGTTACATGCTGGTTCATAGTGTGTGTGTCTGGATGACTGCTTGGTTTTGGCTGCTTCCACTCCCAAATATTTTGGATTGGATCTGCATTGTACAGTGAAAACGGAATATAAATCTTTAATTTACTGATATCTTCCTTTCTTTTTTTCCTGTATAATAAAACAGCTTGCCACTTGTTTTTAGAATTGGTAATTCACGTTAGGGACCAGTTTGCCATCAAGCTGTCTATGGGAAACATTTCAAATATTTTAGTTTGGTTAGCTTGATTGTTTACCCCAAAGGTATTGTAATCTTCTACAATGTTAGTTTGCAATGTAATGCCAGAAATGAAAAACTTTTTAGTTTTCAGCTTAGCTATCTTCCTGGTACTTCTTTAATGATTGCAATGCAAGGAGTCAGAGGGTGTTAAAAGAAGGAAACTAATGGGGAGATGCATTAAAATAGTTCAGATATCTTAACAGGATCAGATTTAGTTTTATTTTGGAAGCAGGGTAAAACGGATAATAGAAGACACAATATTTTTAAAAAAACATCCATGAGTTCTAAATTGTAAAAAACAATAAGTTTTCTTAAATTTCAATCATTTAAAAAAAGGAAGTTTTTTTCTTATGTTGTTGCATTAATACTGCTAACCTCAGAAGGAATTTCTTTGCCCCATTCCTCTGAAAATAAAGAAAGTGGAATGGTGATTTTAAGGAAACCGCTTGAGAGGAAGTGGACTGCAGTGCTAGTGTGTAGAGCTTGGGGCAGACCCCAGGTAGGAGCCTGGTAGATTGGAAGTGGGACTCCTGATATGGCTGGAAGAGAAAAAGGGCTGAAAGAGGATGGCTTGGTCCTTCTGAGAAGCAATTTTACAGACTGCTAATTGTAAGAGCAATCTTTTTAGTGAGCTGGGTTTGGTTTTTAGGTTGATGATATCATAGCTAGACAGCCATCTCTACCTGTGATGTCTATTATCATAGACTGAGATAGAGAATATTGAAAATTTAATTAACAATGAATAGTGCTGTGAACATAACTAATGAAATGTGACACTACAAAGTGGTCATTGATCATTTTTTTCTGATTAAGGATGAAATCTTGTTCTTAAATTTAAGTTCTGGATTTCCTAATGTTATCATAGGATTACACTGACAATAGTTATCTTGTTTTACCTAACCATCTTTAGGATATTGGCAATTGTATTGGAAATACAGAGTCCTGGAAACTGGTGTTAGAGAGATTTCTAATTACAATTAGTCTGTAAAAACAGCATACTTACTCTCTGCATCTGATTTCCACATATAAGAAACTAATGCTTATTTCAATGTCAAAGCTGGTTTTTATGTGTTTTTATAAGTGTTGCTGTGCAAGTTAATGATCTGGTTTGTAGATTTAATGATGGAAATTTGAAGATAAAATCACATATATTAACATTTTGTCATTTCCTCTGCCCTCCACATGTAGTTTTTCTATGATTATAAGCACTTCTACGCAGGGGCTACGGATTCGATGGCACCCCAGGCTGCACTGCTGTGTGAGGACAGCCGAGGCAGCTCTAAGGATACCGGCATCATTCTGGCACGACGCTCAAGGGTGGTTAAATCTCTGACATACAAAGTACAGCAGTTTTCACTGGATCTTGTGTCTGTGGCTAAGTGTGTTCTGATTCTTGTTTACAGCTAGCTCATGTGCCACATCAGCACGCTGTCATCTGTTTTGTATGTCAGACTATTTTTCTGTGTTTGTTCTGGACACTTGGGCAGCTCGTTGAGATCTAATTGGATCAGGGAAATGAGCACACTCATATTTGATATTTATCTTGTCTATTGTGACGAAGAAAGTTAATTCATGTTACACTGTGAAATTCTAGGATTATTTAAACCTATATACATCACTGAACTTACTGGTATTTAGACTAAAATTTTGTCACTGGAACCTCTAAGTCTAGTCTTAAGCCTGTTGAATATATTTCAATGGATATATTCCTACTAACTTCAAGTCAGTTTTGTGCCAACTCTTTGATATACACATGAGAAAGCCCACAGTGTGACATTTCAGAATGAGTATACAAGTTTGGCACAATTACAAGAACATTTATTATTTGTAAACTGAACAGATTAAAAAAAAAAAAAAAAAAAAGCATTATGCCAGTTCCACAATTTATTTTTTAAGAACAGAATCAGAATTTTAAAACCACATATCTACCTTTATGATGAGATAGGAGCAAAAATTGTCTTTCCTTTCATGTGCAGATATAAGAGTTGATTTTTAATAGCTTCTGTGCTTAGCTTTTTTTTGGGAAGGCTAGATTAAGATTCCTGATGTTGTCAGTGTAGGGAATTACTTCATTTCCTTTCTCCTAAGACAACAATGACAAAAATATCATATATAACTTTTCTATCGGAGAGGAGGAGGAAGTTAGACCTATTAGAAGTATAATGAATAATATAATCATCCTTGGCTGTTCCACCCTGGCTATGACTTCAGGGACAGAAAAAGTAGTTATGACTCTTCTTTGGCCATCTGAGAGATTAAAACAATATTTTGTTCTACCTCTGTTACCATGCTGTTCACATAGAACCATGCATTTTGCAGCAGAACTAAAGGAAACCTTTAAGATGCATACTACCATTTACTGTGTAGCCACCAGAGTTCTGTTTCTAGAACTGAAACACTCCGTTATGAGATTTTATTTAACTCTGGCCAAGAGTATAGCAAAGCAGATTGTGCAACATTCTGTTTTTACAGTTTCTGTTTAAACATATTAAATAGATTTTTTAAAAGAACTTCATGATACAGTCATTTATTAATAACAAACAGAGAGTTATACATCTGATTTGTTACTGACTTTTAGAAATTCTGATTATAGGAAACTTGCAAGATTAAACCTGAACATTATCAATCTAAACACTACCGGGATTAAGTTGAGTGAGACTCAGGCCATGCCAGCTCCACTGAAGGCTTTCAGAAAAGATATCTCTTGTGAATACATATGTTTCTGCCCATTCATTCAACGCCTGTTCTCTTTCCTTTTTTCATGTGTTCTCTAACTTGAAGCCAGGACCATTCCTATCTCTTTCCCACCCTTGATTCTCTTCCCAGTCTCATTTTTCTGGCACAGAAAACTCTGCTTCTTTCTGGGTTTCTTCCAATCTACATATCTCTTCCTTTCAACTGTCTTCTGCTTACATTCTCTCTCTCTTGACTCCACATTCTACCTCATCAACCCTTCTTCAGCTCCTCAGATTACTTTCCTAGTCACCACCACATCTTGTCTTGTCCCCTCTGCTCTGAGAGTTGTCCTCCTGTTTCTAGGTTCTCAATCATTCCCATCTCTCTGCGCTGCACTCCCTGAACTGCAGCTGCAGATCTCGACCTGTTCTAGTGCCAGACTTATCATAGAATCATTAAGGCTGGAAAAGACCTTGAAGATCATCAAGTCCAAACTTTGACCTAGTACCACCATGCCCACTAAACCACACCACGAAGTCCTATGTCTACTAATTTTTTTAATACTTCTAGGGGTGGTGACTCCACCACTTCCCTAGGGGGCCCATTCCAATGCTTAAGCAGTTTTTCAGTGAAGAATTTTTTCCTAATGTCTAGCCTGAATCTCCCTTGGCACAACTTGAGGCTGTTTCCCTTTGCGCTATCACTAATTGCCTGGGAGAAGAGGCCAACCCCCATTTTGCTACACCTTTCTTTCTGGTAGTTGTATGACTTCCTTTCGAGCAGTTGTAGAGAGTGGTAAGGTTTCCCCTCAGCCTTGTTTTCTCAGGCTAAACAAGTCCAGCTCTCTCAGTTGCTCCTCATAGGATTTATGTTCCATCCCATTCACTATCTTTGTTGCCCTTCTCTGGACACACTCAAATGCCTCAGCAATCCCTAGGGCCTGCTTTCAGTATTCCTTTGTTTACTCACCTAGAGGTTTGCAAAAATGTGAGCACTTGACCAAGTACTTGAGGCAGTCAGCTAACATGGTTTGATTCGATGCATAAACAGTGTGCACAATGGTAGAATTTGAACTCAAATGTGAGCTGGGAGTTTGTGTTAATACAGCAGCATAGAGGTACCTACTCAGTCTTTCCTGTTGCATCTTCCATTTTGTAGGGAACTGTTATGTTTACAAGGGCAGAGAGGTAAGAAAGTGAATAAGTTGAAAGAGATTTTTTTCCAAACTTGTGAGTCTGCCAGATGGAATGGCACCATATAAAAGAGAACATAATACATAACACATACGCAGCACAATAAAAATGACGTGACTGTAACAAGGGGAGAGTGCCCTCCTTTTAGCACATGCTAGAATTAAGATTGTTGCGAATAACTGTGCTGCTGCAGAACACCTCTTACAAGTATCAGACAAGGCTGTCTAGTGGGGCTTTAAAATATTTTTGTTGTAGTTTTCTAAACGATGATCATTTGGTTTTGTATGTATAAAAGTCGGAATAATTATTTCAGAGACTATGAATCTGTGGTGCTTACTGCCATATATAAATGTGTATAAAAGTAACAAAAACACATCACAGCCTCAAAATCTTCTAATTTGCTCTTTTGGTTTGTCTCCACAAGTTTGAAACAGGGAGAGAAAAAAACAGTCACATTGTGTTGGCCTTCACATGTGCCATTAAGAATTGCAATTTATGATACCTTTCACTTTCTTAATTATAGCAGTCTTGATTGGTCCAATTCTTTTTTGAATCTGCTCTAAAATGCAAAGGTTCTTTACAGTTTTGTTTTTTTCATTATATTCTACTAAAATTCTCTTCCTTCATCCCCATATCAACTTAAATTTTGCTTCTTTTCTTAGTGCCTTACCCTCCACTAACAAATCAGCATAACTACTGTGTTCTCAAATAAACTTCACAGATTTATATGAGCTGAGGTTTTGTTTCTAAGCATTTAGACATAAATAACAACTGCGAATAATAATTTTTTTCTCTAACCATATCTTAATAAATAAAAAATAAAAGCTCCATTAATTTCTTCTTGTAAGTCTTCCTTCTTTAAACACTTAAAAAATTTGTGGTTCTCTGTATGCTTGCTAGTCTGTCCATGTTTTTATTTTTGCAACACACATTTTATTACACATGTAGTGTCACCATGTGTCTCCACAGTAATAGAGGATAATTCCTTGTAGTGTGACAATTCTTCTCTGTGTGAAGCTTAGATTGTGCCAGTGTTTTTGCTGCCAAATCTCTCACATTTAATTTATCAAACATGGCATCTTCCAGTCATACAACACATCTCAACCAGTATCTTGTCTCTGTATTTTCTTCTCCAAAATTTATTCTAGTTATTTGCTTTTGGATAAGATTCTGATAGTTCTAATAAAGCTGGTACAATTGGCATTTTTTGATAGTAATAATAAGATGATTTTAATGGTCAGAATGTCTAATGGTCTGTTTCTTGAGATATTCTACTCATGTTTATACCCTTACTCAGGTCTTTATACTAATCTAATATTTTCAATTGTGTTGGAATTTCTAAATTATTATAAGATATGATTCTTGTAATTTATTTTATACATTGCTGATATTGCAGTAAATTGTATTTGAAGAAACCTCAAAAGACTGAGAAGGATGTAATATACAAAATTAGAAGAATTCAAATAATAGATGTATGATTATATATTTTAATGTATTTTCTTTATAGACAGATGGAAAAATATTATATGAATACCCTTTCACCACTTTGGAGTTCTTCACTTTCTTAAAGATATCATGAGGAGTCTTAAGGAAAACACTGATGGATTCTTTAAAGAATATTGGAGTGTTGTAATGAATTAAAGAAATTGAAAATAATCAATTTTTTAAGTGGAACTTTAGAAAACAAAAAAGACATCTAATCAAATGTTGCATTTCTGGAAGGGCAGAAAGTGTCTTGAGATATGGCTGAATAACTTTCAGGATACTAGATTAGCAGAGAGACTAAAACCTTTGATGCTGAGAAGCAGTAGCTTGAATTTTATTCAATGGAGAATTTAGAATAGGCATAAAGGTCACAATGGCAGGGAAAAAAAGTTGCTTGTGTTTACAGTGTCTTGAGCAAAGTAGGTGTCAAGGTACTTTGATACCTACTTGTTAGAGTAAAGAATTTCAGAGATGAAGAACTGAACAAATCTCTGTGAATTCAAGAAATAAAAACTGTCTGCTCAAAGGTAATTGAGGCCACTATGCAGTAAAAGAATAACATTTTTTAATAGAGAGCAGTGGTTTCAGTTTGACTAATAAATTTGGTTAATAATTTTAATACCTAAGCTGACAAAGGTACTATTCAAAATATGTGACATTATAGATGCAAGAGTTCCTGTGAAATTTAATTCTCCATTTTCTCCGTTTATGACTGCATATAGAACAGCATACCTTTTATTAATTTTCTTCTTGTCAACTAGAGGTAAGGACTTCTGGAATTTCAGCAATGAAGAAAACAATCCTTTATTGAGGAATGAAAAACAAAAGCAATATTAGCATTCTTAAATTTCCTGGAATAGTGTAAGAAATTTTTATTTGTGTTGCAAAGGTAGAATCATGGAATTGTAGATTTGAGTTGGAAGGGGACTTAAAGAACCAAGTCCCTGCCATGGGCAGGGAACTTCCCATTAGATCAGGTTGCCCAAGGTCCCTTTCAACCTGGCCTTGAACACTTTCAGGGGTAGGGCATCCACGACTTCTCTGGAGCAACCAGTTCCAGTGCATCACTACCCTCACAGTAAAGAATTTCTTCCTAATATCAAATCTAAGTCTACCCTCTTTACCCTCTTTTAGAAGCTGAGGACAAAAAGGTATTGAAGAGTGTGTGTCATTGGCAGTGTCAGGCCTCCTGCTTGAGTGGCTGTCACGGGGATGCTGAGAATAAAAAGGTGTAACTGGCTGTCCTTTCATCACTGTTTTTGGTTTCTGGTGATACCTAGGACAGGACTTGATGCAAGCAAAAAAGAGCTTAATATTTAGTAGATCAACAAACATATTATATTTGACAGACAGTGGAAGAAAAACCGTGAGAAATAAGGGAGAATTGGGAAAGAATGTAAAGTCTTCAGAGATGAAAAAACATCAAAGACTATGCTTATCATCACAATCAATGATGACAAAGGTTTTCTTAGCATGAATACCTCACCCATAAAAAGATCCTAACTGCTTCCTGCCCCTTTCTTCTCACCCATTTCAATCCTTGTCTTTTATCTGCTTTTGGACACCACAGCCAAAGGTTTCTATCAATGAAAGCTGGGAAGAGAAAGCTGTCTGGCATGCCTCCTACTCAATCTCTCAGGAAGCAGGGGTAAAAATACCAAAAGCACAAGTTAGATTGGAAATCATTCAACAGTATTTGGCATAATAAACCAGGTGTAAATGATGGCTAAGCAGTAAGAAGAATAAATTGGCTAGAAGGGGCATTGCTGAACAACCTCAGAAGATGAACCAGCTTCTCTGCAGGGGCCGCTGGGCACTACTCATCATTTACTAGTCACCACCCCTGGGGGCAGATGAAAAAGGCCCAGGAGAAGACAAGGACAACCTAGAACATGAACGTCTGACTTAGATCATGGTACTGGAAAAGGTTTTGAGTTCTTCAATCAAGAGTGACAGTCTAAGGAATGGAGCAGAAGCAGTTCATGCCATGAGGAATAGGAAGAAGAACTTTGGACACAGATTAGCTAAACTTGTGAGAATGGCATTAAAATAAGACTAGTGGTTTCAAATAGCACCACATCATCCATATTTAAAAAGTAAATTGGTGAACAGAACTAAGAAGTAGGGAACATTTGAATACTTACAATACAGTCATAGAACACACAAAGAGGAAAACAATATGATGATCTGAAATATTCTCGGTGTTCGAGCAGCACAGTCAGTAAATGAGAAGACTTTGAGATCTTGATACATTATTTATTTTCTTTATTATTTTCATCATTTACACTTAAAGACATGTGATTTGGAAGACGTACTTCCCGTAAAATCTAAAGCCTATGACAGTATTAGTAAACAGTCCCAGAAGCACTCTGGGATACAGGGACGCAGTCATCTCCTCTTTGAAATTAGCGAGGTCTTTGGCATGGTTTTGGCCTTGAGCATGGCTGCAAGTACTCTCAATAACTTTGGAGTGGTGGCCATAAGGTGACACAAGCAACCCCAGTTCTGAATCCTATAACAGACTGCTGTGGAATGGGAAAACCCCCAGAGCATAGCCAGGACAACAGGCAAACATTTCTTGGTGAGGGAAGTGATGAAAAGGAGGAGATTGCACACTTTAGCCACCCATTTGCTTTTATGAGAAAAGGGAGAGACAGACATGCACAAGCAAAATGCTGAGAGAGGACCCGGGCTGCAATCTTTGGGGTGTAGTATCACTGAGTAAATAACAATTCTGTCAAGACCCACAACTCAGTGTAGTTACATCCGGTGCCATCCGACAGCACCATTGGATGTGGGTGGCCATTGACAAGATGAATTGCTGACAGCTGCACAAGAATACTTTGATGGCATCCCTCTTGTGTGGACAGTGTGGCTTACAGTTATGGGATGTGGCATACTTTGTTATCAGGAGGAAGGACCACACAGTCCCTGTGCCACAGGCCCTCTCAAGTCAGGCCTGGATTTCTCCTTTGGAGCCAACAGAGAGAAGGGAGTGGTGGGGAAAGGCAGAGGGGAGGACGCTGAAGTCTTCTCCCTCTGCCAGGATATTGCTGCTTTTCACGCCCTGGCTGCCAGACCTGTTCAATGACTCATTTAGGAGGTGTTCCTGAAGAAAAACTTGCATGCATCAGCTTTTTCATCTTCCAATACCTTTTTGCGCCAGTATAAGAGTATTTACTTCCATGTGCCCACTGCAACTCATTTTGCAAAAGTTCCACTGTCCTACTTATCTGGAACCCATTCTGTGGATAAGGTGGTGAGAGAAGGGCCTCATGCTGGGCTTCCAATCCTCTCAGTCTGCAGGTGGTGAAAAAGGCCCATCCCTGGTGTTCTCAGTCTTTCTCATGTCATCTCCACTGGTCTTACTGTGAACTGGATGGATGGAGAGAGGACAATTTAGGATTTTTTATTAAGTTGTCAGTATAAGAGGCAATTATGTTGTCGTGGGCTGCCTCATTGCAAGTAAAAGCATAAAATCAATTTGGGGTTTATGTCCTTGATTTTCTGAAAAAAGAAGTAATATCCCTTACTTCATCTGCACTTCCACTACAAACAGATCACAGTCCTTACTCAATTCCAGAGACCAGTGCATAAGAATTAAAGAGCAGAAAGTCAGGGAGCAGGAAAATATTGTTATTTTTTATAAATATCTAGACAATAGGAACGTTTACTAGCAAAGGGAAAACTTATGTCGTTGAAAATTCAACAAAACAATTTGGAAGAAAATACATCAAGAATGTTTTTAAGGATGGTTGGTTTGGCCTTGGGACAGTGGACTGAACTAGAAGATATTTTGGGTTTCCTTGCTCTTCTTTCTTTGATATCTGTTGTCCTATTCTAAATAAAATGCAAAGAAAATCATAACTTTGGTCCATATTTTAGCATTATTTTATTTACACAGTGCAAAGAAGTATTACCAGAGAACAGCTAAGAATACTGACTCCTTCCAGAAAGTTCAAATTCTTACATCTTACATAACAGCAACATGAAAAGAGGCAAAAGGGTAATAGTATAATTTAGTATTGAAACATAGCAAAATAAAGAGTAGAGAAATTGGGAAGCAGTTATTATTTGCTGTGAAAAATAATCAGAAGAAAATATTATGAAACAAAGCTCTGAGTTTTGTTTGCATAAAAGCAGCTGGCTGTCATGTTCAGGATTATTAAATGAGAAAAAGCTTTTAAGTATATAATATCAACACCCTTTTTAAACAAGTTCTTACAGAACCTTTGATAAAGAAAGAAGTCAATAAGCCTGTATAAGCCTCTGGACATCTACAATTAGCTAAACCAAAGAAGATGAAATACCTAATGAGGGACAAAACTTTGAAAGAATTTTTATGTGTTTGAAAATTAAATCTGTGTTTATTTAATGTATACTTTTGATGCTAGACTATTACTGTTATGATATATCTAACACTTACCCAAGAAGAAAATATTTAAACAGAACAGCATTTCTTACCCTCTGTAAATACAATCTGGAGTAAAGAGTACATAAACTAAAAGGCATTTTTATTTGAAAACAACATTTTTTCACCTTCTTTGGCTTTAATAACTGAAATAACTGAAGACTTGTAACTTAAGTTTCATGGAAGTATGATGTGAAGCTAAAGCTTCATCTCCCTTGTTTAACACAACACAGTCTCTATCCTGACCTCAGAAGCCCTGCTTTAATTTTTAACTCATTATTTGATTATTTGATTCCTTTGATTATTTTATGATAACAAGCCCATCATTAAAATTGGAAATACAGTTTTGTGAATTGGATGAGGATGATGTAAAGAAAGATCAGGGCCTCATTTTTCATATTAAACAAAGACAGATCTGGTTTTCAGCTGGAAAGGTCAGTCATGAACACCGTAAATCTCAGGTCTAAACCTGCAAAGTTCTCCGTTACATTTTTTGAAAATATGTCTCTATGGGACATGAGGACATTTCGTAGCCTACAGCTAGCAGCTAGCATATGGTAAGCCATATTCATTTTCTTCATAATGATGAAAAATATATTAAAACAAGAAATATCAGAGGTGAAAAAGGCCTTTTATTTATGCAGTTTATGTACATTGTAGAAAGAAGAGTGTTTATATGCTAAGAAAGAGTTGGTTTTAAATTAAAAATATTTTCTGGATGCAAGTTTGAACAGCATTCAAAAAGATGTACTTTAAATAAGACCCTCAAACATAAATATTAATGCACTAAAATAATGTGTTGTCTACTACTCTGCCAAGGAATATTACCATCATGGAAAGTAGATGGTTCTCCTTCTGCTAGGAAGAAATTAAACCAGAACACTCCAAATATGAACAATAAGAGAGACTTGAAGACAGAATGACCTTGAAACTCTGGTACATGCAGCTGCTTTCTCATGTCACACTGGACACTGTAGAGTAAAGATGTTGGCTTGGAGTTGCGTTCTCTACATCTTCCATTAAATGTCTGGACTTCAGTAATCTCCCCAAAGTGGGCGCTCTGACTGGATAAAGCTAGGGATCTTTAAGGTAAAACTTCCATGTACAAGTCTTTTGGCTGGCTAGACGAATAGTTCAGGAAAATTAGCCTCAGGAATTAGGTATTTAGTGTATTAGGTACATAAGGTATTAGGTATTTAAAGGTCAGAAATGTAAATAACTCCAGTTTAAGCTCTTTTAAGAAGAAAGAATAAACAGGCTTACAATATTAGGGTTTTTTCATACTTGTGAATGAGTATACATAAAGTATAATTTCAATATGTTTGGTTTAAAATGTGTTGAAAGAATTTCTAATTACGATAACTACTGAGTACAGAGCACTGGCACTGTCCTGAAGAATTTCTTAAGTCTAAAGTCCTAGCCAATGTTTTAAAGCTCAATCCAACCAAAATTTGGCACAAGGATGAGTCCAGCAAATAATGTGTTCTCATATTGAAAATGACAAACAAATGAGAATGGGGCAAAAAGTGTTGCCCATCTTAAAATATAATCTTGTTGAAAAGCCACTCACTGCTGATCAACATCTGCTCCCCCTGCTCTGACACATACAGAATAACTTTCTATATTTAAATGATTTGATCTACGAGAAGAACAACAGATGTTCAGTGAATTGCATTTTCTGTCTATTGGTAATTTGATTTTAAAAAGGAAACAGGAAATATACCCTTTTGTTTAAAAGCAAAACACTGGTTCAGCTCCCGCTTCATCTTTATATTCAGATTCCACAGATTGGAAATCTTCTGCAGAAAAAAAATTTAAAAACATCTGATACATGTTTTCATGGATTTTTTTTGTATCTTCCTGTACATTAGGATATTTGCATGCAGGTACCTAAAGACCTAAACAAACAAACAAAAAAAACCCAAAACCAAATCAATGCTGTCTAGAAAAGAAAATACTGACATTGATAATTAAATAATTAATTAAAAGTTTAGGTTTAGAATGAAATGAAACTAATTGCAGGAGGAATCTGGAAAGCATCTCCTTATTGTTTTTATAAAATAAGATTTCCCATTCATTTTAATGGGTTTCCTCTCACTAAATGCCTATCGCTGTATCCAATGCTTTTAGATGGAGAGAACAAATGACCTAGTCAATTTTGAAATACATTAGTGACTGCCAGACTCTCATAACTGTAGAAAATGATATTTCTGTGTAGCAGCAATGGAAATCTAAGTACATTGTCAAGTTCTTATCTGAGACCATCCCATACGTACCGAGACTAGAGACTGTCCTGGATTCATGAAGGGAGTGTAATTAAATGCAGAGAAATCACTACTCAAGTAAATGTAGAACGGTTTTAAGTAATGTACAATGACTTTCAGAAGACTGTCAACATGATGCTTTAAAAAAATCCACCTGTGCTAATAACTAACACATTATTAAAATGTAATTAATTTGTTTTATAGCAAGTGAGTCTAACACCGAAAATTCTTCTTTGGTGGAAATTCATTAATCTAAACCTAGGGACTTCGTTGTATATTTAGTTACAGAAAGTCTACAGTATGTCTCAACTTGTTGTGTTTAGTGTGATTTTACTGCAGCAGATCAAAAGTATTTTTACAGAAAAACTAAAGTGAAAATATCTCTGGTATTTGAAGAGTATAATTTGCATAGTTGTCTTACCTTTTGAACTTGTTTGTTAGTACATAACAATCTAAGCAATGAAGGGTCTGCTATCAGTCTTCCTCATGAAAATAATGAGTTAAACACACAAATCCACCTTCTGGGCAATAACATACTTTCTGTAAGGTGGGAGGCCAAATGGGAAGGTATTAATTATTTTGCAAGATGTCTGATTTTATGTTTATTATTCAGAATAAAACTTCATTTCACCTTTGACTGGATGGTAACTGTGTTGAAAAGCTTAATAACCTTGTAGATTAAAGGCTTAATAACTTTGTAGAGGAGATAGCATATTGCATGTAGCTTAAACTTGTTATTAACTTTCCACAATTTTTCCTTCATCTTTTTCAGAGAGTAACAGTGCTTGCTTTGCATCTATCCAGCTGACCTTTTTCTGTGAAGCCATTAAAGTGTTGCTGAAAGAAGTATGAGGTTCTGATCTTTTCACTTGTGGAATGGTGGACTGGTCAAAGGCCAATAACTCTCTTTTGCACAGCCCATTGTGTTAACTTGTGTATTCCTCTCCAAATGTCTTTCTAACCTTGCATCTTCTCCCAGCTTAGTCTTCGCGGAACCTTTTTGCTCTAAGGAAATGTAAAGAATATTTTTCTAGCTGCTTTGATTTTATTTATATTTTCTGTGTGTACATTTTTCAGTTTTCTTCTCCTACATCATAGTGATTGATGGTTATCAATATGATGCAGAAAAAGGTCCAAATGCTGGCCAAAGTTCTGCATGGGATGCTCTCACTTTGCCAGTAATTTTTCATTCAGTCCTGAAATGCTGGTTATTCACTCTGCTAAGTTTTTCATGCCAGCCTCCATTACACCATTTCTCAACACTTTAGGAAGTAGTTCTATTTTTCTTGGCCAGTCACACACACATGGACTGCTTCTCTGAAATTTCTGAATAACTGACTAACTCTTCCACTTCTCAGTTGTCCTCCAAATTTACTTTTGTCATATACAAGAAAAGGCTAGACAGACATTCTGGAAGGTGTTGCCAGCATGAATGCCATAGGAGAAATTCTATATATAGATGTAGAGACTATATAAAAAAAGCAGTAATGAGTTGAAGGAAAATTCTGTTTATAGTTGTGCCCCATAGTGGAGTACCATACTTGATAATTTAAAATACTCTAAAAATTGGATAAGCATATAGGAGCAAAACAAGAAAATGCTCTAATATCAGAAAACTGCTCTATACAAGAAGTTCAGCCTGTTCACATTATTAAAAATGAGATGAAGCAATGGCTTGATAAGACTTTCCTCACATGGAGGAGACTGGTTCAAGCCTGACTGAAATGTGGTGTATTTTCCAAGGAAGAATAAAGCTTAAGATTTTAGAAGATAGTGTAATGAACTACTTAAAATGCTTCCATCTCTTGGAGTTTTTATTGCTCAAACTGAATGCCTTTATAAATTATACTTTGGATAAATTCCAGTTATTATACCTGTAATGGAGTTCCTAGTTGTGCAGTCTGTATGACTCATTGATCTAATAAATTTGTATCATTTAGTTAATCTTTATAACCAAAGTAAACACTTCTGTAGGAAATATGGAATGTTATCAAGTATTTATTTCTGATTACTGCATTCTTTGTGTCCCAATCATTTCCAATATGACAAAATAGTCAGTAGTGTGAGACATTAATTCATCAGCCATTATGTTTTTCTACATTAGCTTTCTCCTCTGCTATGAGAAGTTATTCGATGCCTTAATTCTAAGAATATGGGTGGGCTTTTTTTTCTTTTTCCTCAAGTGAAGCTATGTACTAATTTACAATAGGGCCTTTCCACAAGAACAGTCTGCATATTCTCACTCTATGGAAACATGAGAGGGCTTATCCTCTGGAGAAAGGAATAACCTCCCTATCATTTACCTACCTACATGCGCCTCAGGGTAAGAGCATTGCATATGGTAGTTCCTGAAGAGAAACTGATGTGGCAAAGTTTCAAACATTGATGCACCTTGGAATAACTTGTTTGTCTGCTCATGTCTTTAATTTTCTAATTTCAGGAACGTTTTTCAAATGCATTTTTTCACAAGCAGTATGATGGCTACCACAATCCTGTGAGTTTGAAGAGGGTATATAGTATGAAAAAATATTTTTGATAAAATGAGAGAACAATATGCTTTTTTGAGTCTGTATCAACTAATCTAAGGTGGCAATTTTTTTTGTAAAACAGAAAAGAAAAAGCATCTTTCTCCTTATCTCCATTTAATCCTCATATCCTCATTTAAACCTCATAAAATCAATGCAAAAATAGGTGTGAGAGCAAGATTTGCTCCTCAGTCTCCTGTTGGTCCTATGGTGCTTCTGGTCTTAATTTCTATTTATTAATTTAAAATTTATGCTGATATCTTGAAGTGTTTCAAGATATGTGAAGATGAGGTGAAACTTATAAGGAGCTATTCACCTTAAATCAGAGTAGTGCAAAATTCCTGGATATTTTTTGTTTTTGAGAAATACATCCTGTTTTGGCACCTGGACTATTCAATTAATATATTTCATCTCTCTGCCTAATTAACTCCTTTTGATTTGTGATTTTTTGAGCTAGAGTATCCTTCTTCTATGGCTAAGCAACTTCCTTCAGGTTTTTTTCCTTTTTGACTGACTTAGGTACTACAAATTCAGGATGTTAAGTAAATCTTTATTTTAAAAGGTTGGTTGGTATTTGCTCTTGATGGTCCTTTTAGGTAGCATTAAGGCCTTCATTGAAGTTTTTTATATCATTCATTTCAATATTTTCATTAATTAGTGTCCAGTACTTACTGTATCCAGTCTTGTCTCCTGTAGAATTTTTATCTCTAAAATTATGAGCCTCGATGTAGATTCACTTGAGCAAAGTCTTATAGCCTAAGGGTTTATAGATTAATAATTTGGAAAACATAATTTTTTATAATTGATTTTAAAATTCCACACTGATCTCACAGTTTTTTCAGCATCATACAGTAATATCATTGTTATCCCTAATGTGAAGGGAAATTCAACAGCGTTGAGAAATAATAAAGCAAAGGTCTAAGCCAGAAAAGCATATTTCTGTGACCATGTTTCAGATTAATTTTTGGTGTAATAATGGCCTTTCAAACATAAAAAAAGTTCCTGGAAAAATTCTACAGATGTTGCAAGAGTTAAGAGCTCATTGGTTTCTTTGTAAAATTACTTTCTAGTTTGTAAAAATTTAGGGGGAAAAGTTTATTATCTTGATGGTTCAAGAGATGCAAATATCTCACAATCCAGAAGTTTTGTGAAATCTCCACTGAACAGATTTGGAAATGCTGTTTTTAATAATCTCTGTAACAGTATACCATGAATGAAATATCTGTTTAATTGTTACTTTTTTTACAATTGGGAGTATGATAAAGTGTTTTGTTAGCATTTGAATTGCTATTGATAGGCAAGGAAAGAAAGTAAATTGTGATTTTAGCAATTGTTTCCAACCAGCAGAAGGGCTTTTGAAAGCCATTTAGAATATTTTTCTGTGATCTGAAAGTTAGTTAAGGCAATCCAAGCCTAGCTTCTTTCACTAAGAAGTGGAAAATGTATTTTCTATGTTCCTATAGACTATTTAAAAATATTATTGTTGAAAATTATTTCTAGTAATGTAGTCTAAAACTTTACTTGCCAAAATGCCTGTTGTCTAACTTTTCTTTATTTTTTAATTTACTTTTTTTTGCATTTAGGTAACAATTCTGTTTTCAGATGTTAGCTCTTTAATGTTAATTGTTTGAATGTTTAAAAGGATCTAAGCTTCTTCGATCATGTCAGTTTTCAAGCACTTCAAATGCAAATAGTCTAATACTATTGGCACCTCTGTGTTAGCAGCATTTTTTATGATATGGCAATGGGAAACCAGCTGACCTTTAGATAGCTGTAGCAAGGATATTAATGGCTGAATGGACAAGGGGGGCTCTTTGAGAGCCTCACGTATGAATCTCAACTGCCAGGTCCCTGTCCTATGATTAAGATGAGTCAGAAAAGAAACTTTACAATTCGTAAATAAAAACAAACATCATTTTTTTTGTCAGCAGAGAAGAAATGCCTGGATTGCACAGAATTGAAGAAAGGCTTGAAAAGAAATGGCTGCTGTATTTGGAGACAGTTTGTCACTTTAAAGAAGGCATGCTCGTTCTGTCCGGGATGTGAATTCAGAGAGGGATCTTAAAGATTTTCCAAAAAGACTTTGCTGCTGAGGTCCAATGAGAAAGTTATGGGAAAGAGTGATACCATAACATTGTTCATCTTCCTGTCCCATTCAGGAAAACAACTAGCTTTCAGCCCAGTCAGTCTTCAAGGGAACAGCAAATAGTTCCTCTTATCAGTCCTCATCAACTCATTCATTTTCTGGAGGGGCAGGAAAAGCACTAGCAACTGCCAAAACTTTTGGGGCATCCTGGAGAGAAAATTAGCTCTCCAGGGTATAAATGCAAAATCTCAGTCTCTTTCAACCAAATTAAGAGTTCAGACTGGCAAAGTAATGAACAGTTGCTTATGATTATGGATAGCAAGATAATCCATTTTACAGTACAGGGAATTCTCACCCCACATCTTTGCTACACTTCAGCTTTATTAGTATTTTAAATTCAAAATTTACTTAGCTGTTTTTCTTTTTCATTTCGATCAAAGGACATTAAAATATTTCTCTTTGCCGATAGTCCTGTTTCTGTATTCCCCCCCCCACACACACAGAAGTAGCGTCATTACATTCCCATCGAGCAATGCTCTAATTTACCTCAGATACCATTAGCTGCATGTCTGCTGATGCATTTTGCAAACTCCTTTAGAAAGCATTTTTCAAACTTGTGCATTTAAAGTATTTTATGCTGTGCTAGCAATAATGCTTATTCCATCTGCTCCAATAGGTATCCCATTATCAGCCTTAGTGTGGGAGCATCTGCTGCTAACAACTGCAGCCATCAGCAAGTACAAATGCGAGGAAATTCTTCCTGCTTTTTCAGTATTAGGAACTTCATTTAAAAAATTTCTCAATTACTGTGGCAATTATACCAGTTTTCATGTTAGCTCAATCTCACTTAGCAAAGAAATTGTGTATTATACCTATTTTGACCTCATAAGGAAAACAGAATGGCATCTAAATCTAATGCATAGCAAGAGAAAATGCAAGCCTGATATGAAGTCTACAAATGGAAAACCTACATATCTATGCTAAATAGTGATTTTCATTTCAAAACTGACCTCATCTAAGGAAAAGTCACCTAAAGCATCATTAAAGTGTTTTAAGGGTTTGGGGGAGAAAGAAAAAAAAATCAGATCAACCAGAAATTAAATACTTTTGAGTATTATTAACTTGCCAAATTTCCTCTTCCCATTTTTCCTTTCTAGTTCTGAGCACATCCTCAAATTCCTCTCTATTTTTCTGTGATCTCTGTTCTATCATTGATAATGCTGATTTCTTCTCTTTTTTAGCATGCTTGCTTAAATTTAAAGGAAGATAACCAAAGGTAGATGTTTATGTTTTTGCTAAGCCCTTTTTCATTATTTTTTCTCTGTACTCGTTGGCAATACTAGTGCTTTTAGATTCACAAATATTTTTAGTTAAGGTACTTTCTCTCCTACACAACTAGATATACAAACTTTATAGAAAATTTAGTGGTTTTTTTTCAATTATTTATTTCCAGTATCTAAATGTACCTGTCTAACTGCCTGAGTCTTACCCTTCTGTTATCACTGCAGTTGCCTCTTGGCCTTATATAAATCCGTTCAAAATATTATTTATGTTATTCTCAAAGCTTACTATTTTTGCCATTTGAATTCTCCTATGAATGAGTAGCATTATCCACCCATCATATTTTACAGCATCAGGAATAAGCTTACCATTCCTGCTTTGAATACTCTTTAAAATTTTGATCCTAATTATTAAATAATAAATCTTATATCTCATCAGGTTTCCCAGACCCACTACTCTCCACATGTTATAGCTTTGGCTCTTTTTACTCATTTTCCCTCAGTTTCCTTATAATTGCTCCCCAAATTTTCTTAAAAAGTTTGCTGTGCTTCACATCAAAAATTATCCAGTTCCTTAACATTATATACTTGTCTATATCTTTAAAAATAAGTTTACAACTTTGTCAAATGAAGTGCATGTAACTAATCCTCCCATTATTAGGGCATTTCATTGGAACTTGGTTTTGGTAGAAATACAATTTTGTCTTAAAAAAGCAAAGCATACTTTGGTATTCCTAGAAATTTGCAGCTTTTCATCAAGAAAGTGAGCTCTTCAAAATCACCCAAATGTAAGGTATTTCATAATTCAAATATCTGTCCATGATTGTTTCAGTAATCACTTCTATACACATGATAAGATACAGAAGGCTTACAACTTGGACACAAAATGAAGATGCTTTGACTAGGGTCTACTTGTGTTCTCGTTTCCTCTTCAATGTTGGATGGTGGGCCACTGTCCTCAGAAGAAGGCGTCTGATTGCATAATCCTTTTGACATTTGGAGTTGGTTGCCAATTTTCAGCATCAAGTTAGAGAGGAAGATTACTAAGAAAGAAGCTACCAGTTTTGGAATTTTATTAGGACAGTGTGAAGTAGTCTTTCACCGACCAAGGTATGCTGAAGAGAAAAGAAGAGGAAAGTACGAGAAGCAGAAAACTGGATACACAAGTGAGACGGGATCAGATCAGGAATCATGAGCTACAGGGGCAGAGATCAAAAAAACCATAGGGGATTCTAATCTGAGATCAAAGAAGTGCTTCAAACTGCTGAGGAAACTGAGACAAGGGAAAGCATGTAGGTGTTCTATCTAGATTTGTATACTTACCCTAATGTTGGAGGTGTAGAGATTTGGTATCCTTACAGAGCCCGTAAAGCTGTTTGCTGCAGCTACCATTTGCCCTGAAGAAATGAATTATCCCTCTTGGGTTCTCTTTTCTTTCTTTCTTTTTTTTTTTCCCTGCGTGTAGTCAATCCCAGCCTAACAGTTGCAGTGCTCTAAGACTGTGTGGTCTGCTTTGTGAAGAGTAATGACAAAAACTGTGTTTCATAATATCCAGTGGTGGCAGATGGAAACAAAGATGCATCAGATCTAGCACTGTGCCAGGGTTCCTACTGTGGCAGAACCTATGAATACCCTTTTGAAAAAGCAATATCAAAGCTGATTTGTCTCGGTATGATTGAGGTAGTCCTTTATGCACAGGTTCCCATCTAGGCGGATGCTACCCCAAGTATTACTGCTATACTTTTTGTGGGGGAGGAAAAAATTGAAAAGGCGAAAAAAATCCCTAACCACCAAACCTGGGTGTTTTTGCTGGTCACCTTTATTTCACTGACATGTTACTGAAGCAATATCCCAGAAAGTTACAAGATGCAATGTTTTAAGTTTCTCTTTTCAAACAGAATTGAATGAAATTGTTCATTCAGCATGTCCCCCATCTTATTTGAAAACACATATTTAAAAAAAAAAAAAAGACCCAAACAAAATATATAGTTTGTAACCATTCTTTCTCTTTGCAGGAGGAGCCCTCAGGAATTAGCCCCCAGGAATTTCAGCATTCATTTTAGCAGCTGGTATGTACGAAAGAGTAAGAAACCTGTTAGAACAGGTGACACAAGGATGAAATTCTCTAAATCTGTTTTAGCCTGTGGAGTCACCTTTTGCTTGATAGTAATCTCTCTCTGATTTAGAGAGAGATTATACTTTGTAGTCGTTTGAGTCCCAACCCAATAACCATGTTCTCCTTAGTTCTACCCACTAAAACTGACTTGGTATTAAGTCCTATTTAAGATATTTTATGTAATTTTTTTCAGAAATCAAGTTTTATGTACCTATGAAATATTATAAGACACATGTTATGTGTGTTTGCAAACTGTATCCTGAAGCTCCAGAGGGGCATGTATATAAACTCTGTGCCTTATGGTACAATGTCAGCTATCAGGACCAGCTTAAAGAAAATTTTCACAAATATTTTGTAAGTTTTGGGACATATAACAGGAAGAAAAGTCCCCTTTTCAGTAAAATAGCAGCACGGATTTTGGGAAAGAAGTTAATTTTCTTCACTATTGATCTAATTGACAAGATATTTCTGCCTTGAAAAAATTATCTAAAAATCCCACACTATTCTGTATTTTTTACTAAAAATTAAGATAGCCTTTTGTATGTGAGAGGTATTTATTGGAATAGAAAAAAACTCATACATCTAATAATCCTTTTATATCAGTCCGATCAGTTGACAAACATGTTTTTTACAGTTTAATGTTTTATATTGAACCACTGACACTCTGCAGCATTGCACAGTGCACTTTTAAGGGAACTCTTTTAGAAGTCGTCTAGAAAAGGTTGGAAAATCATTATTTGAGAAAGACACATCATAATGCTTTGAAAATGTTTTGTTAACTACTAAGCTTGTCACCATACAGATAAGCTTGCACATTTTTATAAAAGTTTTATCTCCCTTTTTGGTTCCTTGATAAGCTTGTAAAAATTTGAAAATTTGTTATCGGAATTATAATTCCTTTCTATAACAATTGCTTTCTGTTTCTTTATACCCCATGTTACACTGCAAGTATGTGAAGTAAAGTTGTTTATTAAAAAATCCAAACTAACAGAAATTTACATTCTTAATATTGATGTTCATTAAATCAACACCAAAAAAACCCAGGGCTGGAACTGTTCCCAAAACAGTTCTTTTACTACAGCCAGAAATATACCCAGTATTCAGAAACTAGAGCTACATGTCTGAAAGAATGCAAAAATATTTGGAAGCATATATGAAAGTGTTTGCTATAATTATCAAATTATTAAATGATCATCATTAAATATATTGAGTGCTCTGAGTAAATCACTTTTCAAAATTATACTGAATAGACAATGGTATGATGTTTCAAAGATATTCCAGGAGAAATGAACTGCTTTACACATTTGGAACAAGTTTTTGGAACAAGATCAGAAGTCAAATAAAGAAGATCAGAGGTTTCCATATTTTAATTCTGTTAAGATAACTATTCTAGCAATAGATTCAGATCTCTCATAGCATTCTGTGAAGAATTCTCTGAAAGTATGTTGTTCTCATATTTAAAGTATTGCTGGATGTACATGAATTTGACAGTCTTGATATATTGCAGGGAAGTCAAATGGTTGTTGAACATGACAATATCTGAATTGTTGATTGTCTAAATTGCCCAGATGTTTAACCATCATTACTACTCCTTGTTCAAGAGAATGTATTAATACAGAAGCACCCTGCAGACTTGAGCCTCCCTTAAATACCTTTGCCTCGTTCTACAAAAAGAGCAAGCAGTAAAAATCAACTATTCAATGACCAAGTCCTTTGATTTGACAAGGTGGTCTTGCAAAACCTTTGTAATATGTGAATGAGTGATTGCTCAAAATGAGATGCCATTAATGTATTACAAAAAAGAGATTGTTAATGCATTAAACTGTATCTCTTCCTTTTAGAGATAACATGAAATATATAGAGAAACACTGCTGATTATTGAGTGTTCAGTTTCATGTCTGCAAGAGTACATCATGTGTTAACAGAGGGAACTGCATAGTTGTTTGGACATCTAAATTTGAGTCAGTAAAAATGCTAAGAAGTTGCATTATTAAATTCCTTTTTAATTCTATTTTTTATTATTATTTTTATATTACAACATCAGGTTTATATGTTATATATCTGCTTAAAACAATAGACTTACCCTTTGGTATCCTAATGTTCTTCTTGCTGTGAAAACATTTTCCACACTATTATTATTTTTCTGATAACATTCTGATAGATGTTGAAATAATAAAATATGTAAACCCAAAATATAGAATATAGAATAATTTTACTTATATAAGATGTGGTTTTAGTAATTAACTATCAACTGAAATGGAGAACAAGTCTTTCTTATTTATTCAGCTGTTGGCACTTTCTTCTCTTTTAACGTTTTCTGCCTTAAACTTCTTTTCCTTATACCTTCTCTGTTGAACTTTCCTCGTATTTTTTCTGGTGTCTTCCCTTGCACAGTGCAGCTTCTCAGCTTCTAATTCTCTTGCCATTCCTACAATGTCTTTTTAAATCTTACTTGTTCTTCATTATACTGAGAAATCAGGAAACATCAGATCAAGATACCTAGGACAAATTTAACTTATCCTCCCTTCCCTATCTATGAATATATATTAAGTGATGTAGTCTTTAATTAGATGTTTAAATAGCTTCTTTCCATATTTTCTATCTTCCTTCAATGTGTAGGATGGCCGATATCTTTAAAAGTGGCCAGCCAGTATTTTACTTCATTACAGTAAATGGGACTACATTAAGGCTCATTTCTAGAAGAGAACTCAAGGTTCCAGAACTTGATTTATGTATGTGCCTAAGCCTGACATGGTAGAAATCTCCCTCAGGTGCTAAAAAAAATCTGGAGCACCAGAAACCTACCTCAGGGAACTCTCCGCAGAGTACTGTGGTTTTCAGGGCTGCTGAAGTAACTAATGCTTTTATTCTATAGGGTATATTACCTACCGCCACTCCAACAGAGACAAGCTCACCCTGCTTCTGTTCCAAAGGAAGCAAAGCCAGGAGACTGCACAACAAACTGTGCTACCAAGCCTGATCAGCCCTGCTGCAAGGCAGAGAACCTCACTATGAGGAATGACTGAAGGTTTTCACTGAAACCTTCGCTGAAGTTGTCAATATGTGATTGGACACTCGATAATCTCATCCAATCTCCCTTTCCTGTGAAGGGTTGGACAGGGTGATCCTTTAAGGTCCCCTCCAGCCTGGGCTGTTCTGTGATTTTGTGATCCTTCCAAGCTCTCCGCCTTTTTCCCAAGGTCACATGACTCTTGGATGGCTCAAGGCAGTTCATCTTGTGTTTGCATTTGCTGAGTAACAAGACAGCTTTTAAATGCCAGCATGATACTGTGCAAGTATTAACTTTGAGAGCTGAGTCTGCTATGGGGTTCAGCAATTCAAACTAGCTTGGTTTGGTGTCCAAGTGCTCAGCTCCTTCTTCTTTGAAAACGTAACTCTTTTTTGCCCCTCTGATTGAAGAGGCAGATGGAATCCCTTCCATCATGAATTATGCTATCATCCTTTGTCTTCTATAAATACTGATTCTGGAGAAAGGGAAAGATTCGTAGTACACACTTTAGTTTCAGGGTTTCTGAAGTCTTGTCCTTGCTCAATGCACTGCTTTCACGCACAGCAGTCTAAAACATTTGGTTGTCCCTATGCATTTTTTGAAGATACTAAATACAAATCGAATTGTCTCACAGAAGCCGCAAGCAAAATATCACACATAGTTAGGACACGTTTGCAGAGAAACATGTATCCTTCTAAAACCCCCTCCTAACAATACACAAATAAACTATGTTGCTGTCTGTCCAGCTATTGCTGATATTTTTCTGATATTTATATCCAATAACTTTCTGAAACTCATCCATGTACTGTAAAAGAAATAAAATAATAATTTTTGACCCAGCAGAAGAAACACATGATTTTTAATGAAAATAGGTCTAACATGTTTTGCATATTTAATTAATGAAAACATTTTAGTCTATCATGCCTTCATACTCTATGGAAAACACTGGGAAGATGCATTATGAATTCCAGATATTAACATCATATCTAGAGAAAAGAAAAATCTTTTTATTGATTGAGGGGAAATACCGAGAGTAAGATAATGTCATTTTACTGGAAAAAGTCGTCCTCAGCTTTTGGAGCTGAACACTCG
Organism: Callaeas wilsoni; assembly: GCA_013398955.1. Classification (NCBI taxonomy): domain Eukaryota; kingdom Metazoa; phylum Chordata; class Aves; order Passeriformes; family Callaeidae; genus Callaeas; species Callaeas wilsoni. The sequence continues at coordinate 48,961 of VWPU01018787.1, read as the reverse complement.
ATTCTCATTTCAGGAACCACTCTAAAGGTATATTTTAAAGAATTTTAGAACGAAAAACACAGAAATCCTTTCAGAAAGCTTCTGTCTGCAAGATGACCTTTCAGAATGCAAACAGGTCAAACATCTTAAGTAATGTTGTGAACCCGCCTTCTGTTTCCACAGGACATGTTCTCATTCAGGAAGTCTGATGCTAATTACTTTGAATCAAAGAGCCGGATGAGCATATCCTTCCAGTTTGGGAGGTATACATCTGGTGGTGAGAAGGGATTCTGCTAATGCTCAGGTTACTGCTACATGGGAAAATATTACCACTCATTCTTCTGTTTAGCAAAAGTTATTATTTGTGTGTGAGTCACAAATAAAGGGAGAATAAATGGAAGAGACAGAATGACATTTTAACTCTTCATCTTCTTTTTTCACGTTTGTACAGAAAAATTTTCTGGGATGCTAGATGTTGTAGCATAGGAAGAAAAAACACAGCAACACAAAAAGGAAAAAAACATTGCTTTTTTTTGGTACATTTGCTGGTGATTTTAATGAAATTAACTTGCTATGCCAAATCAAAAAAATACCATCAGGATCTTGCAACTAGTCTTAAGGAATTCTGCTGCGAGATGCTGATAGTAGAATCATGGAATCACAGAATGGTTGGGTTGCAAAGGATCTCTGGACATCATTTAGTCAACCCCCGACGCAGAAGCTGGTTCATCTGGAGGAGGTTGCACAGGATCATGTCCATCCCAGTGATTGCCCACCTCTATAGTCTACCCAATCCCTAGTGGACTGAAATGAAATGTATTCCTATGTCACCGCAGGTCTTAGAAGTTGCCGTAGTATATAGTAGTGTAGTAGTAGTGGATGTATAGGGATAGTAATTGAACCTTTGTGCTCAAGAAAATGTAACTCATGCGCAACTTGCAGTTTTGCCAAGAGCAGGGCTTTCATAAAATGCTGAATTTCTCTTAAATGCAAAGTGCCTGCAGAAAAAGAGTACAATCTGTTCTCTGTATCCATAGTGGATAGAATCAAAAATGATGGGCATAAACAGCAAGAAAAAGTCTGGTTCGAGTCTGGGGAAAAAATTTTATCTCTGAGAAGAGTGAAATTTTGGAGCAGCATAAAATCTGGATTCTCAAATCTATGTAAGTAGAGGTGACAAGAAATGGTCTTTGACCTCTCGGAATTCTTTTCTATTTTAACTGTAGGTATGTATATGATATTCTTAGTGTGTCATGGTTCCAGATTTCAAAACTCCAGGAAAAAACCCATGAGTTTAAAAAAACCAACAGGTATTTAAGAAGCAAAATGGTGATGAATCAAGCCAGCTTCAGAGTCGACAAATGTTTTATAAACAATTATTAATTTTAGGTATAATATTTTCGTGGTCTATTATATTTAAATGAAGGGGTGATGTTATTTTTATTATTATTTGTATGGTTAGGTGTACATGTCTGAAAGATTCTATTTGAACAGAGTCAGTCTTCTTCCTTTACATCTACCTATTTTCAAGTCAAATCCCCTGGGTTTTATTATCTATTTGTCTGTCTCAGAGAAGGTAACTGGGAATTTTAAGAGCTTTAACTAAAGGAGCAAAAGCACAGAAAACTTTCACATAGGTATTTTTTTTCTGAGACTGTTGTTTAAATAGGCTGTAAGCAAAACAAAAATGAAAGGCTTGGTTTACAGACTCATCTCATTTTGCTTTGAACATCTGAAGCTTCACAGAACAGATAGAAAAACGCCTAAAAGGATAAGAAGATTACTTTGATGAGAGTCATGTCGGAAGATGAAGAAACCCATTCCTGAAGATCAGTCTAAAAGCTAACATTAAATTCTTGGAGCTTTGGCTACATCAGCTGTCTGCAATGGCCAAAGCAATGTGGATGGAATTAATTCAATTAATTGTAATTCCTAGGTTTCTTTACTGTAGGAACTGAGGTGTTGTACCTTTGGGCAGCAGTGATTCAGTGGAACAGAAATCTTGTCAACTGACATTTTTCTATATTTTCTTAGCAAAACTGAGGGCAAACATGGCATAGCTGATTTTCTGAATCAAACAGTTTCACTGAACTGAATAAAAATCTCTTCTGCCTTCTGCTAACAAATTTCAGTCAGCAGAAGCTTTAATTTCTTAAACATAGCCTCTTGCTCATCTTCTGAATGTTGCTGAATTCATAGTACCTTCATTCATCTTGTGAAAAGACATCCTGGAAATAAAATTAAGTTTATTCTTTTAAACAGAAAATAAGAAATTTATCACAATTCTATTAGTAAAACAGTCATACAGCATTTTCTGTGATCCACATTAAATCATTATAAGTTGGTGCTGAGATGGTAAGAGGTGAAAAAAAATAAGAGTACATTAATGGTTTTATTTTTGTCTAGAAATCTTTTACAATTACAGGATTCCTACCACCATTCTTAATGAAAGGTGAATGACAGCATCAGCATTGCTATTGTGATATTTTTGAGGAGGATAAGTCTTCAAAAAAACAGTCAAAGGAATAACTCTAATAGATTTTTCTACAGTTTGTAATATGTTATTTATCTACTGTATGCCAATCCTGAACACGTGTTTAGACAACACTGATGTCCTTATTTAGTAGCTATTTAGCTATTCTATTTTCATCACCCCTGGAAACTAATGGCTTAGATGATATCTACATCTCAATAGCCTCCACTGGCTCTCCTGTGGATTTTGAGAAGTAGGTATTTTAAAAAGGTTAGTAAAGCTTTGTTTCATTTAACTTCTGACATGCCTCTCCAGGACAGTGTGAGAAGAGTTCTTCTGATGTTGTCTAAGCAAACCTTTCAAAGGTGGAACTTTCCTTATTTTTTATTGCTAGAAAGACAGAAACTTTGAAAAAAGTTAGTAACTAAATATTTAGCAAAATGCTAACTTAAAGGTTGTACCTGGTATTGTTTTTTATTTATTCCATAATATGCATTGTAATTATTTGGGGAGTAAGATATCTATAACTTAAATAAATGAATCCGTAAATCAGCTTATGATGAAATATTACCTGAGCATGCGTTCCCAGTAGGCACACATGCACACCCACCCACCACGAACACTCACGTGCACACAGCCAGCCATGCTCATAACAGACAGACACGCTCAGCACTCACGCGAACAGGACCAAAGATCCAGCTCCCCTCTCTGGCTGAGCAGGATGGAGGTCTGCTAGTGGGAATATATGTACGGGGTGGATCCACCCAGCAGCTGAACCCGGATATTCAGTGGAGGCAGCGGTGGCCCCTGAGTCCCAGTCCCCTGAGATGGTGCCACTGGGACACACAAACCCCTGAGTCTGCAGGCCCACTCCAGCTGCTGCTCCAGATACACCTCTACTGTCCAGCTGATCTCAGCCTCAGAGCCCCCCAGACCCTATGGTCCCAGACCCTAGAGTCCGTCTGACAGCAGGGACTACCCTAGTCCCTTCCACAGCCAGGTCCTCCTGTGGTCTCACCCTTGGAAACACACACCTGCCTTGCTCCCAGTCCACTTCACATACTTGCAGCAAGTCCAGCTTGTCCAAGACCCTGCTAGTCCTCACATACCCACTTGCACACCCTCACTCGCACCATCAGCACATGGGCCTCTGAGCCCTGGTCCCTTCCCAGGGCTTGGCATTGGCTTTCAATTGGGTTTTTCCAGATGCTGTGCCCAGGCACAAGAGCCCTTTGTGCAGAACATGAACAGGCAAGTCCACTGATCGCTTACTTTTTATGCTCTGCCAGCTCAGTTACCACTTTATCCTTTTATTTTCCCAGGCTTCCTCCTGCTTCAAATCCCACTGATCTTTCAGTTTCCCTACCTAGCACAGTGCTAAACCATAATGACTTATGAACAAGGCTCTTTTCCCAACACCCATGGTTCCACTGGGTGGGACATGTCTGGGTTGCTCAGATGAAGACAACAATTTAGTGCAAAGCTGTGGTCTATCTGTCATTGCACCGTCATGACTAGGTGCAGCAGTTGCATGAGGTGAGAGGATGCTGCTAAGATGGTGTGTCTGGTAGTCAGAATTTTCCTAAGAGAATGAGCACAGCCACTCATAAGCTGCATCTGCAAGACATTAAGTGTGGTTAACTTATTCTGAATATATTATGTTAGAAAAGTGAGGAATCTTCAAAGAAAGAATGGTCTACTGTACGTGTAGTCTAGAAGGATGGATACCAGATACAGCAGATGAAGGTATCACCAAAATGGTAATTTTGTTACAGACATGGTAGATTTGTTCTTGTGTCTTCCAACATTCGCATTCTCGTATTCTCCTGTTTCCTTAGAGTTCTTTTTATCTATCCGCAGATGCAATGCTTTCAAGAGAGGATTCTGGTCTTAGCAATACCAAAAAGAGGTGTGTATTTCCCCCAAAGTTCTAGGTAAGGCTTTAGCTACTGGTTCTGTTAAATTTAGTTTAACCCTAGATATTTAAACCCAACCTTGTTACCACCGTCAGTGCCTGGCCACAAAAGCAGAGTTATACACTTGTGAAAATGAATGAGCAAATGAATATAAAACTTGAAAGGCAATTATTACATGTCCTCAAGGATTATATCAAGAATAGTAACGAGTCCACTGATACTTCATTGTATTAATAGTCTTACATTTTTTCATGATACTTTAGAAATTAAATGTGTTGACACTTCACCTTTTATTCAGCTAATCATACTCTGTAAAAAAACCATTTTGATATCCAGCCAGACTGCCAACCAATCCTTCATCATAACTTCATTCATGAACAATTTATTATTTTACCTGTGGCGATATTGTAACATAACAAATTATTTTTAAAAGAGCCTTGATCTTTGTTAAGACTGTCTTAGCTCCTGTTATTAGCTTGTCAACTATAAATCATGGCTGCTCAGTGTACAGCCATAGCTCTCAAGCTCACACTGACTCAATGTCAAATTTTACTATGGTTTGGTTGCTATTTAGAAGAGTAATTTCCTGGCTCAGAAATGATAAAATTGGTTTCCATGCAAAACATTTATGTCAGATAGATGTAGAAAAACAATGGAGGTTATCCTCTGGGAAACAGATAATGATCAGATATCCACACTGATGTTTCATGAAATCTGCTGACGTTTTCTGCTGATTAGCTTTAAGATGCACCTGAAGACCTTGACAGAAGCAAAGAGAATAATTCTTCATTCTTGTCCTTAGATGAAATCTCGGCTAATAGTCTATCCTAAGAGAGATCTCCAAGCATAGATTCCCCTTTTCCTTGTCAGTGTGTATTCCCATTGTTGGGGGAGCTGTTAGGAGGCAGAGGAAATGATATTACCAGTGAACTGCTTTTATGTAGTCCTATGGCTGAGGTTTGGACACTGCAGAAAAAGGACTCCAAACACTATCTTTGTGAACTGGTGGCATGAAAGGGAGCAACTTGTCTGAAACTTAGCCCATGACTGATATTGTCAGAATTCAGATGTCAAATAATGAGTTGGGGAAACAGATACAAATAAATGAAAAAGAGGATGACTGAGAGTAAGTCTGCCACTTCTTGCTAAAATTCATGAAAATGGGAATTTAAGACAATTTTAGGCTTACTAACTACTGTTTGGTGATCCTGTTGTATGAGTTAGCCAGTAAGAATATTACGAACTGTGTTCGGTCAATAATCTGCTATCTTTTGAAAGCAGATTTTTACTACTGCTTTCTAATATTTTGCTACTTTGAAATTCAACTATTGCATCAAGCTGATATAAGCAGTCAGGGACTGAAACTGATAAGGAATAGAGCACTCAAATTACTGAACTATCAAATCGTGAGAGGCAGGCAGCATTACATCTTCTAAGGTCTGCATTCATTGCTTAATTGTTTTCAGAAGCTGCTCAGGATGATGTAAATCATGTAAGTCTACAGAATATTGTATTATCCAATTTCATATTACCACAGCTGCTGCTAGGAGAGAACTCAATGATGATTTCTTTGATTGTCCCTCCCCTTTCTTGTTTTCTTTTCCCTTCTGCCTGTGCACATACATGAAATCAAATGTGTTCTCTGTAACTGCTCTAGGACTGTAAATATTGTCTCTAGCACCACCTGAGTCTGTAACTGCCTGATGACAATAATCTTGTTTTTTAGGTTACAAAAGACATAATTTTGAGAGGGCAGAAAGAAGGTATTGGAAACTGTACATCCCACCAGGAAGTTGGAAGGTAGTGTCTGTATCTTTCCTGTTTGCTGAGTTTCCAATGAAATTAATGTTGATGTATTGTGTTATTAATAGATAGGCTACTTAAAGATTTGAATAAGTGTTTCGTTTTATTTATGTTAAGTAGATATATCTTAAATTCTGATTATAATAGCGATTTATAATGCCATTCATTCTTAAGTATCCGCATTGAGCTCTAGACCCAGTGAAATGAATTCTAATAGTTGAAGAATAAATAAAGTTATATATAAGTTTCATAGCTTTTACTAAATTATAATTGCCTTATGGGAAAAAAATGGAGTATTTTGTATTTGTATTTCCCTGGTTGAACTTATCAGGTGCAAGAAATAGGTGAGTTTCATTGCATGTGAAACAAATGGCATATGCAATGAAAATCATTCACTGGTTTGCTTTAATAAAATATATTTTTACAGACCATGAAAATATTTAATAGTGAATATGTTACGTTCAAAACCCAGATAACTGTTATGATAATAATAACATAAGACATATACCCAAAAGGGCGATGATGGTGCTAGACAGTATTTTCATTCTCATTCTTTCTACATGTTAACATTCCTTTACTGCTGTTTTATAGTACATATTTATAGCATACATCGTCATTTTATATCTTATAACAATATTGCATTAAATGAGCAATGAAAATCACAAATAAAAAAATTAAGGCTGGTTCTTGCATCCTAATTTACTTACTATGCCAAGGTTTCTGTAGAATAGAGACGGCAACTTTTACAGTGGAACATAGCTCACCTAATATTAGTCTTTAAACCTACTCTAGGTAAAATTTCTAGGCTTCCTCTAGAGTTAATGGAAAGGGATAAGCACACTCACCTGAGCCTTATTTTTCATATTTCTACATTAATATTTATACAACAGAAGGAATTTCATTCCAAAATGGACATTAGACAATCATGGACCTGGACTGAGTTTTTAGTTTTATACGCCATCAAATATGCTGACCCAGCTCCTAAATTTCAAATATGGTTATAAATTATGCAGCTATGCTCTGGTTTCTACTGTATGGATATATAGAAAAACTCTTCTGGAATGAAATACAATCATTCAAAATTACACCATTAGAACATCTGCCAAATATATATCCAGCTATTGGGTTCTTTGTTAGGAAAACATACATTTTGCTATGTATATTGCTGACTATACTTTAAAAGAAAAATATAATGACTGAATTCTTATTAAAGTATAAAACTTATTTTGAATGGAGAAAGGTACAGATACATGTTTTGTAAGTAGTTATGCGTAAAAGTCAGATTGTGGCATGGGAAAATACTTTTTCCAATATAGCAGATGCCTTTCAATGTCTTCAGGGGGAGTTAAATTGTTTTACTGACATCAAAAGAATGTAATTAAACACCTATGATGGCTAAACAAAATAATAGCAGGTAGAGGCTTCGCCACATTACACAAAGTAACTATACTCTCACAGATGGTTTGGGCATTTCCTCTGACAGCTTATATATTAAAGTTGATTTGGACTAATTAAAATCTGTGGTAAAAATAACATGTACATTTTTTCCACATCAGAAAAATTAAAATAATTAACAATTGATCTCTAAGTGTGGGCTTGCTACTTTCAGCAGCTTTCTAGTATAAAAGGTATTGCCTGTCTACTAAGAAGTGTACTGTAATTGAAAGCACAAATAAAAACACAGAAGAGAACCTCATACGACTAACCACTAAAAAAGCCTGCTGGACAACAATCCTCAGTAGATAATTCAAGTAGAGAAGAAATCTAGGAACCAAAATTTTTTTATCTAAAATTTTAAGGCCTGAAATTTTGATTCGTCAATTAATAGTAGCTATAGTTCCCATCTTTAACTTATTTGATCTTCTAATAATCACCTTTCATTGTCTTTTAATTCCTAGTTTTTCTCTAAATGTACCCTCATGCATAAATCCACACTGTGAGTACCTAACCTGGAATGTGAGATGCGGCAACTTCTCCTTACTGCTACCAAATATTTAAAGAGAAGAACTATGTGTAAGACAAATTGTTTACATGCCTAGCTTTTAGGTGGCTGAAGTTACTTAAGACTGGCATTGCTTTAATATTATTTGAAAACATATATCTTGTCTACAACAATTGACCAGCTAGCAATCAACATAGGTTAATAGAGATGCCTCTTTTCCTATATTAGCATGAACTCTTCATTGGAGAGGTAATAAATTTATTCTGATACATGGTCATTTCCACAATGGTTTTTTTTTTGGGGGGGGAGGTGTTTTCCAGTCTTTAAACTTCAGAAATTATTCCATTTTTAAGTCTGGATGACACCAGAAGAATGCAAAACTTTCAACACTTTCTGTTTTTGAAAACAGGCAGAAGATGATGCTTAGAGAAAAATTATATATGGAGTAATTGGATGCAAATTCTTTCTCCCTGTCTTCCTCTCCTCTCCTCCCAAGGCATCTACTGGTAAGTAGGTAAGGGATTTTAATTTGGATGGGTTAAAGGGTTCTGATGATGTAAAAATTATTTCATCATGCATTACAAATCATTTTACCTAGTACTATTTGAAGAGATTCAGAATTAAACCAATTCCTTGGTTTTGAAGCCTTTGAAAGCAATGCAGAGATGTAGATCTGCATACGCTATACTAAAGACAATACACTCCTTATTTCCCACAAGCAAGAGTAGTGGTTTAAGTTTTTTCATGAAGTGGAGGAAAAGATATAAAAGGGCAGTGGAAAAGAAGATCCATGTCATTAAACAGAAGGAGATAACATTAACCGAGATGTTTATGTCTATTTAGAAAGTGCTGAGAATGTGCTTTTGTGCATGCCGTGAAAAAAACATATTTTCTTGCATTTTTTCTGTCACATTGTAAAAATTCAGCCATAAGTTATACCATCATCCCCTTCAGTTTACTCCCAGGGTACATAGAGAAAATACATAGTGACTGTAGACTTTGAATAGTGAAGCCAAAGCCTGGAGCATTAATGAACACTATAGTAATGTATTACAGACAAAATCCTGCAAAATTGCAGGCCAAGTCCTGCCAAATATCTTCATCTCAACTGTCAGACCATGTAACAGGAAAAGTTTTATGCTTCAGCTGTATGCAGCAAGTTCTGTCTGGATTATGCTAATACAGAAACACTTGCCTATCCCACTTTTAATACCAGCTTCAAAATGAGATCGCTAGTGTGATTGGTTTTATGGGAGAGTCATAAGCCTACAGGCATATTACTAAGGTTGTTTATGGCAAGGAGTCACGAATACAGACATGAAAGAAAGGGAATTATCATCAGCATGAATATTTAAAGAAGTCACTTTAAGACTTTAACATTAACACCGCATTAGAAAGGTCAGTATTATGACAATAATTGTCTTTAAGGTGTTAGTTTTCAATTTTATCAAAAAAGGCATGCATGTTCAGACATTTTTCTGATCAATGAAAAAAAGATTGATTAGAAAGCCAAGCAAAAGTGACTGTTTGGAGAAGAGACAGTTGGGTTTTTTTCTTTTTAAATCATTAAATCCTGAAAACAAAATTCTTTAGTAGCACAGAGAACTGAGCCTGTACCATCTGGGCCCTCAACATGTCAGCAGAAAACATTCGTGTGCATAACATTCAGTGCAAGGGAATATTGTATGCTCAGTATCAGCTGGCCTGTGGCATACAGGACATAGAAAACTGACTTCAGTCAAATAACATAAAGGTTAAAGAACAGTCCTAGGGCTTGAAAACCAAGTAATTTGTGTCAACAAAGTACTGCTTGACCTGTGTTACCCGAACTCCTGACAAGGTATTGATACAACTGTTGAATGTTAATTTGTGACTATATCACAGCTTGCTATTGGCAATGTACGCAAATTTGAGTTTTTAAATGAGTGTTTGACAAAACCCTACTGCACGTCCAATGGTGATTTTTTATTATAGAGAATAGTCTATCTACTATACAAAACAAAGAACGAGGGAAAGGTTGGTAGAGGTATTCACATGTTTAATGAACTTGTGTTCCTTTACGTAATCTACTCAGAATGGCAAGAACTGGTGGTGTGACGTGGCTAATTCTAAAACATCCTAGAATTTCTAAGTATCTTTCTAAAAATTGAAATTTAAAGCATGGTCATAACGAACCCAATGGAATGCTAACATAATCCTCATTCTGACAAGTAGAGGGAATTGCAAACAATTTTAAAAATAAATACTGGCACAGTTGTAAGTGGTCTTATTGCAAAATTGGAATCATTCAGGCTGGATGGAACTGCTGGAGGTTCACCCTCCTGCTTAAAGCAAGACCACCTCTCTGATCAGACTGGGCTGTTCACATCTTCATCTAGTCAGACAAACCTCGAAGGATAGAGATTACTGAGCTTTCCAGATACTCTGTTAGTCATCCTTGGTTAGTGCCACAGTGATTTTTTTCCTTGTGTAAAGGTGGCATCTCAATTTTCCCTTTTTTACTGTCATGCCGGAGAGTCTGGCTTCATCTTGTTGATAACCTCCCCTTAGGTACTGGAAAGCTGTTATTAAGTCCCCACAAAGCCTTCTTGTCTTCATGCCAGGCAAGCTCTCCTCTCAGCCTCTTCCCTCATCTGTCATTATGCTCCAGTAAATCACATTTACAATGTGCATATAGAATTGAAGAATAAAAGTAAAATATGTATGTAATGATTTAAAGAGATCCTATCATAAAGGCAAAAAACCACTTATAGCTAAATCAGATAGTAGTAAGAACTTAGTGCGAATGACATTTGGATACTACTTAAAAGTGTTTTACTAGGTGCTGTCAAGCTTTCTATCAGTCCATTAGGAACATGATGCTTATCAAAACCAAAGAAATGGAACTAAACAAAAGGCCTCAGCGTTTAGAGAGGAAATGACGAAATTAACAAAAATACTTATAAGAAGTGGAAGATGGGAGAAGCTAATGCTACTGAGCATCAAACACAAACCAAGAAGTATGGGAAACTATTGACAAAGATAAAAGATACATAAAGAAGGTTTTGGTAGAAATTATAAAGGTAAGCAATTATCTAATGTACAATAAGAAATAAAGGATTCATAGTAAGTTGTCACTCATTTTCTTAATAAATAGACACTGGAAAAAACTTACTAATAAAACATTCAAGGGATCTGTCTGTTCAATTACTTGAATAATTAAACAAAATGATCTGCATATTTACTGGCACACCCATCCAACTTTGATTAAAGGCAAAATCGCAAGTCCCTAATACTAGGCATTATTAACAAAATACTTGAATGGGGTAATCTAATAAACGCCAGTCATCATATATTTATAAATAATTACAGTCATATATATGTACTCATACTTCTCCTTATGAGCTAAAAGCATGGTTTGTAAAGGTGTTGATGCATTGTTTGTAGAGACTTATGATTAACTGTGGCACTATATTTTCATAAGGCGGATTAATGTGAGAGCAACACCAAGAATTCAGTGGCTTACGAATTACAGACCTGCAACTGCTGCCATTTCTAATGAGATCTTACATGAGCTTATTCTTAGTTCAACACTTTCAACATATTTTATCAATTATATGGTGTGAAATTACCACTGACAAAGCTGTAACCATGACAATGACAAACACTTAGGAAGACAAATCAATGCTGTATAAGAATTTAAATAATTTAACAACATGGATGCCATCAAAACGTGTGTGAAGTACAACCAAGTATGAGGTTTTGCTTCTGGATGAAAAAGACCACGTGCTAGAGGTATAAGAGGAGAGTATAGTCACCCAATACAGAGGCTGAAACTGATTCTGTGTCACAGTGGAAACACATACTCGGAGTAGTGAGAAGAGCTCAGGCAGCTGCTGGACACAAAAATCATGAAATTTGTTGCAAAGAAAGAGGAGAAAGATCATTTTAATATCACTCCATTTGGCATTGTTTTACTGGAATACTGCAGCAAATTAGGGAATTAATAGTTCAAAGTGGAAGTTCAAAATTCAAAATTTGAGAAAAAGCCATGACAATGCAGGTTTTATCTCCTATTAGAGAAGAGAGAAATATGATGTGACAGTATAGTCTTTCCTGAAGATAACCTCTTCATAGTAAACAATAAATCTGCTCATGCTCTTCATTCCAACAGCGAAAGCAATATTTAAAAGCAAGAATGGAATAAAATAATAAACAAATGTCAGTACTGAAAATAATTTGCCAATGGAAAAATTTACAAAGATATTTTGTGGATCTTTTCTTCACTTGAAACTTTTAAATTGAGGTTGCATGTGATAGAGAGCTGCCGTAGCTCATCTATAGTTTTTTGACTGGATGCAGTAACCAACTCAGATAATCCTCACAATTTGTCATGTGAGACAGGTTAAAGATGACCAAAAAAGTCTTTCATAGCCTCAAAATCAATTTAATGTAGTGATTTAAGGTAACAGGTCCATATGGTCTATTCATTAACACGAAGATGTTGCTCTGTGTTGTTTGTGGGAGGAGTGCTCTTTACTGTTCCATTGCCAGTTAAAGTAGTTGCTAAATGCTAGAATGGGTTTATCAAATAGCAAAGGTGTGAATGCTGTGCTTGTTGCCTGTCAAGAAATTCAGGGTGTGCCTTCTCTGTTACTGATAGTACTTGCTTTATCAAGCAGGCTGACATATGAATAGCTGACAGGGTTTTCTAGAGGTTAGATTTGTCACATACTGACTTGATTGCACAAAACATAGTCTTGCGGACAAGTTAAGAACTATAATTTTGCTGAATGATTGAAAGAACAAATAATATACATCTTGAAGCTTCTTCTAAGATTCTTTTTTTTAAATGAAGTTTGAGAATGTTTCTATTTTCTAGCTTGTTTGATTTTGAAAAATTACCTAATCTTTTCTTATAAGAATTCCTTGCAACTGAAATTTCCTATTTACTAAGAGATAATTAATTTTATTTTGTGAAGTGAGTTCCCTAAAGTATTTGCTTTGAAGGTGGCTGTTGCCTACCATTGTTTTGTAATGAGGTTAAGCTTCTCTTCAAGTCAGATGGTGAGTCTAAAAGCATAAAAGCAATATTTTGTGGTTTTAGTTTAACTGAATGTAAAAACATTGAATGTGAATGAAATATGACAGAGAGTAATAGCAGATAAAGGTGAGACTGCAAAAAACACTTTTCACAGCGGTAAAGTGGAATTTCACTAGTTACTTTTTCCAGAAAACTTAAATAAGCTAAAATGGTAAGAGAGAACACTCCTTAAGACCAGTTATAATCACCAGTACACTCCATAGATTAAAATGCCTGTTACAATGGGGAATCTTTAAAACAAAAAACAAAAAAAAATTTCCATGAAGAATATACTTTTTTAATTTGAATTTCTTTAAGAAGTCTTAAATATTACTCTTTGGTTATAATAAAATAATACGTTGCTGTGCTATGAATATTTTTTGCTTCTTACTGAACAAGGTCAGAGTTGTGCTTAAATTTTCTAAGGCAATTTGTATTTCATTAAATATGGTATACCAACAATATTGAAAAACAACTAACAAGTATACTTCATAGCCTTAAACCATTTTGCTTTTTCTTAGAGTTTCTTAGTGTATATATTACCCTGCCTTGTAAAAATTAAGCTCCTGTGTATTGGGTTTGCATGGCCAGGTTTTCGTACTGGGAGGATACAGGGGTGGCTTCTGTGAGAATCTGGTGGAAGCTCCCCCCGTGTCCAACGGAGCCAAGGACAGACAGCTCCGACATGGATCCTCTGCTGGCCAAGGACAAGTACATCAGCAACAGAGGTAGCACCTCTGGGATGACAGGTTTACAAAGGGATAAAACTTCTGGGAAACAGCAGCTGGAGAGAGGAGCGAGACTATGTGAGAGAGAGAGCCCTGCAAATGCCAAAGTCAGGGAAGAAGGAGCGGTAGGTCCTCCTGCACTGCTTAGAGTAGGAGGAGGTATTGCAAGCCGGGAGTAAGGGCAAGCCCAGAAAAAAGAGAGGGGTGAAGAGAGACTGTTTTAAGATTTGGGTTTATTTCTCATTACCGTATTCTGAATTGCTTGGTAAGAAATTAAACTCATTTCCCCAAGTCGAGGCTGTTTTGCCCATGACAGCAATGGGTGAGTGATCTCTCCCTGTTCTTATGCTGAGCCAGGAGCCTATGGTTGTGATTTCTCTCCACCACCCCACTGAGGAGGGGAGGGATAGAGAGGCTTTGGGGGGCAGGCACCTAGTGTCCAGCTGGGGTCAACTCAACACAGTCTGCTGAGGAATTATGTGTGATTATGTACTACTGTCAGTAAGCTGAAGTATGACAGAATTTGGTTATGGAAAACTGAAATAAAATTGAGGGCATCAAGAGAACTGATATGTTAAAAACAGAAAGCATTTTAGGGCATAAGGATTTGTATTACATGAGTAATATCACTAAATGAAAGCAAGGTTAGTGAAATATATGTTATCTTGAAAATTATTTGATATGTATATTTGATTAAGTGCTCTTAGGTGAATGTCCTTCTAATTCAGGAAAGAGCAATCAATATTTGTGACCTGACATATGCCCCTTGAAATGGATGTTGCACAGTGGATATATGTATACAAAGAAATGTAATAATTTGTTATTTGCTGCTTTGTGGCTAGCATGTAAACTGAATGTATGATGACAAGAATTGCTGGCATTTCACTGTATGCTTAACGTATGGATAATACCCACTTAGGAAGGGCTTGATAAAAATGCGAAAGAAGGCAGCAACCACTGGAAGGCTGCATAATGAGATTAAAAAAGTATTTGCCTGAGGAAACAGGATGTTTTAATCTTTGCATTCCAGTCACCTTATTTTGTGCTTTGATAATCAATACCAGTGTTATGCTTGCTACCTCTGGTACGCTGTATTTAAGAACCTCAGTCTGATCACAAGGCAAGCCTTAACAAGCATGAGACACTGAAGCACAATTACCAGCAGACTTGTTGGAGGTAAATTACCAACTGTCCCTTGTGATGCCTGAAGGATGGTGGAGCTCCCTGAGTGCTCAGATTGGTGAGTATACACCTGCTGCATATAAATAAAAGTACCTGCCCTTTTCTGGGACTTCTCAAAGGGTAAGTCTGCAATTCTCATGAAAGTGCTTTGTTAAAAGAGCATTTTAAAAGCTATTGTTGGCCTAGTTGCCTGAAACACATTCAATGCTGGCCTGAATTATATGGATGTTTATGGATGTGCTTATGATGATTTTGAAATGGTTTAAAACTTACTACTCCATTTCAACACAAAACAATCAATACACTTCAAGCTGATGTGTTTAGACTCACTCCAGATATTCCTTCTATGTAGCATACTCTTTGCACGTTGGAGTTGGGTAAGGAGTATTTCAGTGTTTATTTTCTAAAATGATAGTAGTTCTTTTGTAGACAGTATATGAACACTTCTCTTGAAGATAAATTTCTCTAAGATTATAAATATTTATTTTCTAGGCTAACTTCCTCCCCACCAAATAAGTTCCAAATCAAAATGGCTATCAAATTGAAAATATTTTAAGGTGATAAAATTTACTTAAGCTGAGTGGGTGAAGGTGCTTGTGCTCAGTTAAAAATTATTATCCTGTGAACTGCTGTCTACATAGTATATGACTTTACAACAGACATTTTCATTATAATTGCTCTCATCAGAACAGCACTCAATGTAGAAAAATATATCAGACATATTGTTTTTTGCCAAGGAATTTTCTTACTCTTTACCAAAAATTAAGGAAAGCATTGGCATTATATTATCAAATCACTTCCTTCATTTTTCAGTTCTTAGGAAATTCACAGCCCAGGAAACCTCTGATGTGTGCAATCCAATTCAGCAAATTTACTACACAGTTTCCCAAAAGAATAATTTCTATGCCTATTTAGATTAGCTTTTCATGATTTTGTTTCTAAATTGCTATGCACTTGAAAATAATAGTAATCCAAACTGTTGTAAATCTTCTAGTCAACTATAACCAAAACTAAGAATTGTACCAGAAATTCAGCTTAATAAAGTGTGTTGGAAATACGCTGCTCGTTTTAGGAGAGCATCATGGCTGCATGTGTTATATGTTCTTGTTAAACCATACTTTTTTCTCCAAATGAAGTAATATGTCACAGTTGCTAAAATGACTATAAGCAGCATCTGAAGAGCTAAGCATATAAGGTAAGTTACAATACAGTATGTTTTTGACTCAACAAGCTAGGTTTAAAAAAATTAAAATCTTCACTCAGTTGTTTCTAACTTACCAGTTGTGGTCTTCTGCAAGCTGTCTGTTTGTATTGTGTTTGCATGCAGAGAAATTTTGTTGCATCATATAAATTCTGAAAATTCATTATGCACTGACAAGCCATTCATTTAAGTGTTTGCATACAAAATAGTACCTGCCTCTTACAGGTATGTATTTTCATGAACTTTTAAATTCAATTTTGTATTTATATCTATGTGAACCAGTGCAATGCGTATGTAGTAGTGACTAGAAACTGTCTATTTGTGGATATTGCTACTGTACCTATTTAATTGCAACAAATGTTGCCCTTTTGTGAGAGTTTGGCTTCACTAGTTACGTTCTGAAAAAGAAATCTTAATAAATTTAGAAAAGAAATGAGAAAAATTAGAGCCACAGCACTACATTTCTCCATCTGAAACCTAGACCCTAAAATGGTTTAATGTGGCTCCTTCCCCATTTTCTTACTTCTTCACTTTCTGCATTCTGATTTCATGCACCCATGCCACGAGGATTTCTTTCAATGAGGTTTTCAGACTGGAATGTCCTTTAGCAAATCTAGCTTGAGCCTTACTAATCAAAACCATTGTACACAGAAGATAACATACAATGGGGGCTGGGTTGACCTTGGCTGGCTTCCTGACACCCACCTAATCTCTATGCCACTCACCATACTCCACAGGATGAGGGAGAAAATAAGACAGCGTAGGTGAAGATAAAGGTGAAGATAAAGATAGGAAGACCACTTGCCAATTACCATCCTGAGCTTAAAAGACTCGAGGAAAATAAATTTTTTGCCAATTAAAATTGCAGTAGGAGGGTGAGATACAAAGACCAAAACTAGACCACTCTGCTCTTTTATACTTTATACACTCTGAGCAGTGCAAGGGGATGAGTAATGGGGGTTGCAGTCAGCCCATAACAGTTCCTCCCTTCAGTTCTTTCCTCCTCACGCTTCCTCCCTTCTGCAGCGTGAATCCTCCACAGGCTGCAGTCCTTCAGGACAAACCTCCTGCAGTGTGGGCTCCTCTCTGCAGGCCAGTGTTACTCCAGGGCATATTCACCTGCTCTGAAGTGGGGTCCTCCACAGGCTGTAGGGAAATAACTGTTGCACCATGGCCCTCTCAACTGGCAACAGGCAAATCTGCTCCAGCGCCTGGAGCACCTCCTCCCACTCCATCTTCTCAGACCTTGGGATTTGCAGGATTGCTTCTCACACACGTTCTTCCTCAGTCCTCACTGCCTCTGAGGTATTTTGTTCTCTCTTCAATGTGTTTGTTCTGAAGTGCCACCAGCTTAGCTGACAGGATCAGCCGTGCCCTGGGGAGGGTCCGCATTGGAGCTGGCTGGACCCAGCCGTGTGTGGCATGGGGCAGCCCCCAGTTTTTCACACACGGATCGCCTGCCACATCTCCCTCGTTGCCAATACCTTCACACCCACACCCAATGAAAACAGTACACTAAAAATATCTTATGGGCACAAATCATAAATAGGGTCACTTGGTAACTTCAAAAAAAATTTATGTGTTCAATCGGAACTATGTAATATTTAATCTTTTATTTCTCTTGTAATATAATCTGCACTATATATTCATAGATTTTAATTATGTTAAATGTTATTGAAATAAGGTTTCATTTGATGATAATAATGCAAATGGATTTTTGTTCTCTATGGGAAATATTAAATTGCCTCTGTTAAATGTGTCTGTGATAACTTCACACAGAATCCCAAAGGAGCCAGAAGCAATGCAAGAAGTGATGGCTAGAAACTTACTGGGGCTGACTTAATCTGTTTTCACCGAGACTATTATTAATTAAATGTTACTAATATTTTTGCAAATTACAGAAATGACCTTAGGAAATTTCTGTTAATCCCTACAGACACCATGACCTCAGTAACAACAGTTCTAGTTTCCCTTATACGAAAGAGAAAAGGAGGACAGAATGGAAAAAAGTACTAGCTATTTCATCTTACAAGTAATTTTTATATTCATATCCAGAGTCAACCTTTCCATTTTTGTTTGTATGCATATATCCCATTTAAATTATTCTTTTTCTATCCTATCAGAGTAATGGCTGCATGAAAAGATGTGGTTTGTTGTCATTGCCTCTTAGAGACCTTTGTAGTTCACAGGCACTGGGTTTTTTTGTAGTATTATTAAATCTTAATTTCTGGGTAAAGAATAGCTGCCTGACTGTGCTTATAAATACACAATGCATCATAAAATAATTCTCTTTATTTGCCTTTCTCATTAGAAATACTTTTCAGAACAACTATTGATTTATTTATTCATTAAATATTTTAAATATATTTTTCTGTCTTTTTTTAGTAGTTAGTTTTGAGCTAATTTGAGGTTTTTTTAGGGTACTGAAGGGTGTACTACAGGGCCAAAGTAGACACTGTCTACTTTCTCTCTTCTTGCCTGAAGAAACTCAGAAGTGGCAGTTTTTGCTGTAGAGGTGTATGAACTACTTAATTGAAACAGACACTTATATAGAAGTGTAAAATATCACTGCAACTGCTGTATGACTTCTCAGCAGAGACTGGAAACAATTCCCTGAAATTAGAGTTGCTTTCAGTTTACATATATGAGTGCGAACATCCCAAAATTTCTGAGGAGAAGGCACATATGATCATATACAAAGCATGGCTTAGGATCATCTATAAGTGAGGTCCAGGAATGATGTTCCAAAGAATAAAGAAATAAAATTATTTGAAGCTGTCATCACATTCTAGGGAGACTTTGACTAGAAAAAGGCATTGAGTCTTGTATTTTCAAGGCTAAAAGGTGTATATAAATTAGAAGTTTCCAAGAACGTTCACACGAAATAATCAAAGGACGAGAAAATATTCATTATGTGAAGATTCAACCTCTGTATAGTTGCTTGGCTAAAAATAACGTAAAGGCTCAATAACAAATTCAGCAGCAGAGCTTTTCATTTTATTAAGCAAAGTTAGAACACTGACTATAGATTAACTCCAGGAAGAGAGATTCTAGAAATATCAGATGTACTTTTTGCCACCACTGTGGTCAATTGAAGAAACTTTTTCAACACTAATATTTTTAATTATAAGATAATTTAATATAAAACTTTTTAAATGTCTTTTTCTAAATTCATGTGATCCAATTCAGCACTAAATTACTCTGAAAAGTCATATGGCTCATGTCATACAAGTTAGACCATGAAGCACTTTTTCTGGTTTCACAGTCAATAGAGGTATAAAGCTCATCTTAGAAATGATGCAATTTCAAACAAGAATCTTCAGAAAATTAGGTGATACTGTACTTTGTGGACACAGGATCATGCAGCTAGTTCAGTATTTGTAGATAACTTTTTTCTCGTAAATAGGCAACACTGATAGTAATGGGAACTCAGATTTATTCAGAGAAAGATACTGTGTTTTTACTATCAGGCAGAAATAATTATAAATTAGAAAATATTCAATGAAACTTTTGTTTTATTAAACGTAATATGCATTTCTTTACAAGGGCAGCAGAAACACTACCCTGCTCTTCCTGAGAATTTTGTAGCTTACATAGGTTGCAAAAAATAGTGGTAAATATTAAGGTCCTCTGAGGCATGGAGATAACACATTCAACACCATATAACAAGAAAAGAGTCAATTGTTATCTGCTTCCTGGTTTTATCTTTGTGGAGGCAATGATATAAGACTGTAGGACTTTATTGCAAAGGTATTCAAAGCATTTCTGTCCAGAATCAGGTAAAACAGTCTTGTGTATGAATAGAAGTAATAGAGATAATTGAAGTAAGCTTTATTTTTTGAATACACATTGGTCATGTTATGATGAGAAGCTTACTTGAAAATTGAGAAGAAAAAGATCATGCTTTGCTTGAAAACAAATCTGATGAACTTCAGATGCCAAAGAATGATGGGTAAGTCTTGGGTACTTTTAATAAGAAAAAAAAATAAACATTGAAATAAAGCTGAAAGGGACCAATAATTTCTATGGGAAAGTTGTAGCTAGTGTAAACATAGTTGTATCCAGACTATTTGTTTAATTCACCATTCTTATGTGGAGCAGGTATATAGTTTCCAGAAACTAGTGGAATCATCTTGATGGTTGACTAAATTATTTTTTTTGTGCTTTATAGGAACAAAAATATATGTATGTAATCTAATGTTTGAATTGCTGTATACTGCCACTAATGATTTTTATGTATTTAGTGGGAAAATAGGTAACTCTTCCTATAGCCTTCTCATTTTTATGAAAATACATGTGTATTATTCCTAAAATGAAAGGTGTGTACATATCTGGCAACTCTCGTAATTTCTGTGTCTTCTTAATTTTTCTGAATCAAAACATAAACCAGTAATTTGCATTTATCTTTCATCTGTTGTGCCAAATTTCCTTTTTATTTTCTTTATTGGTAACTTTGAATAGTAAAACTTTGAAAAATAAGACATGTGAAAACACTGACAGTTTAAAGATAAACCTGTATTTAAATCTGCAGCTGGGTCAATACCAGCACAGTTCACAGGGATCTTCATAAGGATTATTACATCCGAAGGCTGAGTCTTAGGTTGGCCTTTCCTAACTAATAGTTCAGATAACAGAAGTTTATCAGGAAGAACTATAACTACCTGGTTCCCAGAAATTCTGGTATGCAGAGCTAGCATCCACAAAGAACTGATTTAAAATATGTTTCTGTAAATAGCTGTTCCTGGACTCAGAATACCCAAGCTAATATCCCCAGAAAGGAGGCCATGCATTGCTGCAAACTATGGCTCATGAATAAATTTATGTAGCTATACTTCTCTCCAAAGTAAAAGTTCTGACTGATTTTGCTGTATTCAGTCTCAGCATCCATATGGAAAGCACAATGTGGGAACCCCATTAAAATTTTTTTCCATCTAGTAAGAATAATCTTCTTAAGAATCATCTGAAATATTTGTTAGACAGAATTATTAGTTATCTAAATATTTTTATCAGATCAGTGTATTAAGTTATTTTTATGACTGGAACACAAGCTGAAGAGATGCAGCTGGGGAAATGGGCAGGGGGCTATATGCAACCACAGCATGTCAGAGGTGATATTTTATACTGCACAGCTAGTAAGGGTCTGACAAGAACAAAAGTAGAGACTAAAATGCTGACAGCTTTTAGTCTTCTTCCTTCTCTCTGTCATCAGAAAATCCTTACATGCCGTCACATTCTGGAAGCCGCCCCCACTCCATTAGCTGTGCCTCTCTGGTCCAGCTAAAGTTACCCATCTTCTTTGTCTAAAAGTTTCAAAGCTTTTATTTCCACTGCAATATTTTGCCTGAAGGTAATGCATTAGATTTGCAGCATGCTGAGGTTTCCCTCATGTTTCAGTATGGTTGTTGCCTTTCTTCGCAGCAGCAGCTCATGTTTATAACTGAGCAGTTCAGTTTGTTTGCCCAACTCTCTTTGCATTCCTGGGACTTACAACTCACTGCAATATTAGTTCTTGTTGCCAGGGCACTTTGTATAACACTTGACTCTATTTTAATATACACCTATTTTTGGAGCAGTGCAATGAACAGAGCTTCGCCTTAGTCGTTTATTTTGCTCAGACATTTATTTGGAAGATATTAGTTCTGTTAGGGTATCCACAGATGACAGATTTCTCCATTCATTGGTAGTAGACCAAATATGGCCAAGACCAGATGCTCATGGCTTAAATGTGAGCACAGAAAGCCTTATACTCTGTGTGTTAGATTAGACCCAGATAATCTGCACTGATAATACGTGTTCTCAGTTTCCTTCTTTTACACTATGTTCAGTTGCTTGTCTGTGAGAACAAATTGGCTACTACTAGTGACTATAGTACTCTGGTGCCACACTGCACCAGCTCTGAGCTAATATGCCTAATTAGCTAATATTCACTAGTACAAAATAGTGTTGCTCTGAAGGGATAACACAAAGCTTCTAAGTCTTTGCTGTGCATTTGTATAACCAGTATACTAATGTTTGCCTTTGGCTGAACTGTCTGATCTCTTCTGCACATGCTATGCAGTCTCAAGTGAGGCTGCCCCAGGCTCTTTTGAGCAGAAAGTCATGAAATCTCTGGCTTCTTTAGCATGTATTACATTGGCTGACAAATACAGTCTCTGTATGCAGGCAGCCTGGGCTGGAGGCTGAGGTTGTCTTTCCCAGCTGTGTGGTTTAAGTCTGAGACAGACATTCCCATCAGGGGGAAAAGCAACCAAACACCATCACCAGCTAAACAAACTTTTCTTCTGTATTCTCATAGGAGTGTTTTGTGTTGCCAGTATTTGTACAAGGTTTGGCTCTAAATATCAACTGAAGAGAGGTACCTGACTGCAGAAAGAAAAGCAGTCCCTAAAAATGGGAATTGTGTGTCTTAAATGCACTGAGTGACAGCAAAACAGTTACAAGGAGTGAATGATACTTTGAGAAAAGACTAAATCATGCTTGTTAAAAAACAGAGTCAAATTACAGGTGAGTGAGGCTGTATTGGGAAGTTAATCTGTATTTTCACACCATTATACAATGCCTAGATTTTCTTCTTCAGATTTTATACAAATAGCACAACAAAATTTTCGAGCTTTCACCACTCTTAAATTTACCTAAATCATACAGTCAGTAATTCCTGATTCACTTTCTTTCTCCTTCTTTTTCCTTGTCTAGTGTTTTCTCCCTATTATCTCAGATACAAACTAGTATGGCAAAATACTTTCCTAAAAATGGAATATTTCTTCTTATCAAGAGCAGTAATTTACCACACAGTTACATCCAGCTTTTTCTGTTGTTCAGCCCTTGTCTCTGGTAGACTTAATTCAGTGGTTTTGTGCAGCTGCATAGATAGACTGGTATTAAAAAGAAATGCAAAAATTAATATGTAAGGAATCTCTGAGGCCAGTTTTTCCCTAGGAGATCAAGGGAGGTATGGGGATGGAAAAGGGTTTCATTCATCCATAAGGGATGTACTCTTCTGTGTTTTTCTGTGCAGCAGTCTATCTTATATTATCTAACTGGAAAAATAATTTTCAGGTGTAAGTAATAACTTCTGGTGTCCGTATCATAGATGTGAATGAGAACATAATATCTGAACAGTAGCTCAAGAAGACATTCTCCTCAAAAACTGACAGAACCAAAAATATTTCTAGGCACACGAACATGGTCAGTGTCATCAAACTCTTCCCCCAACAGCTATGCAAAGAGAACAAGATTTTCTCTCTTTAAACCCACTGTTCCATCTTGTACAATGATGCTGTGAGTGTTCAATATTCCTCCCTTTCAACGAGTGCATCTAATAATGGACTTCCACGTAGATGTGCTGAAAGGCATTCCTGAACCTAGGGAAGGAACATGCTACTTTGCACAGTTATTTTCTTAAATGAAACGTAATTGTTAGCACAAAGCCTTCCAACAGTTTTGGAATGTATATTGTCGCTACATCTCTCTCTAGGGAGAGATGGGAAGATGTACAATACCACAAAAACAATAACCATGAAAACAAAAAATATGATTAACCAATATAACTTTCAAATAGATTTATGTTCATCTAAACATATTTTATTTGGGTATCTGAGACAATTATCCTAAATGTAGAGCAAACAGTGGCATATTCTACTATTATATTCAATACTCCAACAAAGGTTTTGGCAGCAGATAACTCACACTTTATCCTTCCTTGCATGTGGTAATACACCCAAAGCATGTCATTTGTCAGCATAATGACAATTCCTGTATTCCCTGAATGCCTAGAGGAAAAGATTTTACTGTAACATTGTTTCTGGCTAACGGGCAGTCATCTAAAAAGCTTGAAATTTAAGCCTCTTGTTACTTTCACAATATCTGGGAGATCTGGTACAGTATGTTCCTGCTTAAATCTGTGGCCAGTTTCTCCCAGGCTATGATCAAGACAGAGAGCATGCATTATTTGTTTTATTTAGGTTCTATAGCAAGGTATCAAAGAACTGAGGTAACCTGACAACTGATCATTTTGAGAAAATAGATTTAAAATTAAAAGTGTGAAGTAAGCTGGGCTCTGCTAACTCTCAGGACTTCAGTCCTTTCTGAATACTGCAGCACTGGAGACCAGTTGGTCAGAAGAGGATACTGTGATGTGTAGAAAGGAACAGACTCCTACAGTTCGTTTTCGTCTTTTCTAATGTATTTCAAGGGTTATTGATACAGAAAGTTCATAAACCTCTGACAGAGGTATAATTAAGACGTAAAACACAATGTGCAATGAGCTACCTAGCCTTGGCAGAGCAATTTGAAATCCAAAGTAGGTCACAAGTCAATTCATTTTGTAGACTTGACCTTGTACTCAGTGGATATTTAATCCCATCACAAAACCACTGGATAATTTTATAAATACCAATTTTGAAACAGCCCTTTTGGGACAATATCTTTATCTTGGCAACTGATTTCTGCTGAAAAGATACCAAGAGTTAGAATAAAAACTCTTCTAAAACACTATTCTTCTCCTACATTATGTGTACTTGCATATTGATAGGTCAACAGCTGGATATTTCAATTATATTAATTTCTTAAATATTTGAAAACATATACAGAAAATGTGACTAGAAATACAATCAGAGCATGAAAAGTACACCTTTTAACTCTACAGCTCCTTCTCAGTTTGAGCAGTAATTGTTATGGTTTTTTTGTTTCTTCTGCCTTTTTTTCTTTTTTTCCTTCCTCTGTTATGATCACTGCACTGTCCTACTACTGAGGTTTAGCAACAGCCAGTGAATAACCCTGCTATGTGAATATCATTAGAAAGGAGGCCACTATGAAGGCTTCACACCAAATGGAAGAAGATCCTGTACTGAAGGATAGAATCTGTCCATTAAACTTTGTATTTATGATCAAATATTATCAAATCAAGAATATTGAGATCTGGCATTATTCCAATGATTAACTTGTTCCTTTTCCTTAACTTGTGTTGTTCTTACTAAGAAGAAGAAAACAAAACAAAACCAAACAAACCCCCATGTGCTTTGAGCTGAATTAACTGAAATTCTTGGCAGCTTTAAAGAAAAATAGAGTCAGATAGGCAGTGCTTTGTACCAACAAAGCATTCCATATTGAACTTCTTTGTTTTCTTTTACATATGTTTGCTTTTGTTTCTATTTTTGAAAATAAAATGTTGGAAGATGGCAGTTTGACACTGAGGTGTGGTCTTTTTATTTTTTTTTCCTCTACAAATGAATGTAGATTGGAAATTAAGTGTGAGGTTAGGCTCTTTAATGCAATCCCTAGAAAAGTCAACCCCCAAATTTTAAAACTCTTCAGAGTTGTTCTGTTAACAAGACAGTGCACATGAGATGCCTGGAGTAAGAAACCAATTAGTTAAATTTTTCAAGTTTTCCATTGAAACTATGGAACTGATTTTACTTTGTGTTATTGAAGATCAAGGAATGCCTCAATGCTAGTGACTGTTGAGAAGCAACCTGGACCTGCAGCAGGACTGGCCACAGACTTTTGACTATTGTGGCAACTTAGGAGCATGTGGACCATGAGGAACCATTCCAGCACTTCTCTGTGGGAAATTGGGGCCCCAACAAACTTGAGCTCCAAAAGGCTGAATAAGTTTCACCAAGAATCCAAACAGGGGAAGAAAGGAGACCCACACATACCAGGAACTTGTGTGAGAAGGAAAGAAGGTATGAGGAAGGTAGGTAAAAAAAAAAAAGTTAGATAAGTTTAAGTATCTGACTTTTCAATGCCGTTGGGTACTTTCCATCAGATGCAGGAAATCAAGTAGTGCATTTTAATGAAGACAAAAGTGCCTTCAGTAGATAATACTGCTCGTGTATTAATAATATATTTTATGCTTTAGCTTCAGGCCTATAAATATTTTGCTTGACTGCTCTTACTGTTGGTTTCCACTTTTCTCATCATCTGTTTTCTCCATCTATTTGTTTTAATAAAAATTGAATAACAATTGTAATTTAGCAAGTGATTTATCTTTGATAATCTAGATATCTAAAAGTTAAGTATAAAATTAGACTTACATAGTTGTTCAGGCTTTCCCTGTAACTGGCAGAGATAAATAGACACCTTCAAATAATGACTCAATTCTTTTATAACATATGTATTAGACAGATGGAATTAATTAAACCTATTTTTTCTCTTGCTCTCTCTCTTCACTGCAGAGGGAATATGCATGAGGACTGTACACTTATTGTCCGTCTTTCAGACAGTGGAAACTAGGTAAAACAAATTCTAATTCTGCTGCATGGCTTGAATAATCCTCCACACAGTGGAGTCCTGAGCTGGTTGATGTCTCCAGTGGTTATTGCAACCTAAATAAAAGCAATATATTAAAAATATTTTAACTGGAGTGGAGTGAGAAATGTCCCTATTTTGTATGCTGCTGTGTAAGTATTTCACATCAGACCACACATTAATACTGAGAGAACTAATAAAATAATAACTCTGATCCCAATATGTTAAATAATGTTTAATTCCATTCCCCCTCAAGAAGGAAATGTAATCCTAAACTGTATAATTTTTTATATATTTAGCCAGTACCTACCATTTTTTAATGGAAATATCTTTTATGGTGTAATTTAGAATTAAATATTGAAATGGAAAGGCATTACTTTATGTAGCCAAATATTTTTGCATGTAAACTCTAGTTTGTCCTTAAGAGAGGCTCTAGTGCCTGTTCTTAAGATAAAAATGTGTATTGTGAAAAAGCATCTGCAGAACCGAGCTGTGGAAAGATGTACTAGATCACAAAAATACTTATTCACTAGGTAAATGAGCTGAAAAACTGGTTTTGTAGCCCTTGTCTTGGTAAACAGCAGAAAAATTCTGTTACCACAACACTATCTGCACTTACAGCCTTTTTCTTCAAGGGTCATTAAATGTTTCAGATAATAATTGATCTAATTCACTTTAAAACAGTTAAGAATGCTGATCTTCTGACCAATGTCAAATTGGAGAAAAGAAATAAGGACAAACTCTAGACCCTACAAAATACAGTAGCTCAACAGTGGTGTTCCCTCTGATGTCCACTGGTGTAAGCTCAGCAGGGATCAATAACAATTTTTTGCTGGTCTAAAGTGGTGGTTGCTGGTTGTCTTTAGGGCAGATTCCTATAGTAACTTCTTTTGCAAGACATTGCACAAGACTCGTGGGAAAAAAAGTGACACTTTTTATCACACCATATGATATAACTAAAAACCAGGCAAGGTTGAGAGTGCATGATGGATGAAATAAAAACCTCTGGGTTTTCTGTCTAACAAGAGACATTACATCATATGATATCCTGCATATCTATTAAATGGGTATTTCTTGGCTTCTTCGTCCCTTCCTAGGCTATGACCCTAAGAACATAAAACCAAAGTTCATTGGTCTCTGAACTTAATAAAAATATCATGTTTGCCTAAGACCTAAGATAATGTATAGCACAACACTTTAACTGTACCCTTTACCAAGGAATAACTAGAGAACACCTGGTTGCCCTTCCAGATACTCCATGAGCATTTCCATAGTTACTGGTATTCTCAGAAACATTGCTGGTTTCATCAAGTTCTTTCAAAGCATCAGAAAGTTGCAGGCCAAAGAGGTTTATTAAATGATATACAGGAAAATGTAATAATACACTGAGAACGATAATAAGCTGCTGTACTTCAAGGACTATTTTAGGATTTTCTCTTTAACACCAGGAGAACCACAGATGTGGCTAGCTTATTGGTGGATCAAAAGTTAACCGTAAACCAGCAGTGCCCTTGCAGCTAAGAGGGTCAATGATATCCCGGGGTGCATTGGGAAGAGTGTGGCCAGCAGGTAAAGGGAGGGGATCCTGCCCCTCTGCTCTGCCCTAGTGATGCCAGCCCTGGTGCTGTGTCCAGTTCTGGGCTCCTCAGGACAAGAAAGAAAAGGAGCTACTGCAGAGGGTCCAGTGGTGGGCCACAAAGGTGATTAAGGTACTGGAGCATCTCTCTTATAAGGAGAAACTGAGGGTGCTGGGCCTGTTTAGTCCGGAGACGACTGAGAGGGGATCTTATCAGTACATATAAATATTTCAAAGATAGGTGCTCAAGAGCATGGTCCAGACTCTTTCTGGTGTTGCCCAGTGACAGGGTGAGGAGCAATGGCCTTAAACCGTCAGAAGTTTCACGTCAATATGAGGAAGAACTTCTTTATACTGAGGATGGCAGAGCACAGGAACAGGCCACCCAGGGAGATTGTGGATTTTCCCTCTCTGGAGGCAATCAAACCCAGATGGATGTGTTCCTGTGTCACCTGCTCTGTGGTACTCTGCCTTACCAAGGAGGTTGGACTGGATGATCTCCAGAGCTCCCTTACAATCCTAACAATTTTATGATTCTGTATTTCTGTGAAACTACTTGATAAAACCCACTGGATTCTGTTATGTGGATACTTGGCTTTGCATTTGCTAAAGACAATTGTAATTTCTGCCAGTATTGAACAAGTTAAAGAAAAGCCACAGTCGGGAAAATGAATTCCCGATTTACCTCTATGCATGAGATACTGCAATGCCAGAACATCACAGAATTACTGAATGCTTTGGTTTAGAAGAGACTCTTAAAGATCATCTAGTTTCAACCTCTCTGCCATGGGCAAGGACACCTCCCACCATCCCAGGTTACTCAAAACCCCATCCAACCTGGCTTTAAGCACTTACAACCATGGGGAATCCACAACTATTCAGGGCAATCTGCTCCAGTGTTGCAACAATCTCACAGTAAAAAATTCTTCCTTATTTCCAATCTAATTCTAGCCTCTTTTATTTTAAAACATTTTTCTCTTGTTCTTTCACTCCATACCTTGGTAAAAGTATCCCCCCATTTTTCTAATAAGTCACCTTTAAATACTGAAAGAATGCAACAAGGTCTTCCCAGAGCCTTCTCTTCTCCAGGAGAAAGAACTGTAACTCTCTCAGCCTGTCTTCACAGGAGAGATTCTCCAGCCCTTTGATTATTTTTGTGGCACTCCTCTGGAGGAACGCTAATAGAGGCCATGTGTTTCTTGTACTGCAGACCCCAGAGCTGGGTGCAACACTCCAGGTGGTGTCACCAGAGTGGAGGAGAGGGGCAGAATCAGCTCCCTTGTCCTGCTGCCCACACTGCTTTTGATGCAGCCCAGAATGCAGTTGCCTTTCTGCTTCAAGCTCATGCTGCCAGCTCAGGTGTTATACTTCAATCAACCAGTAGCCCCAAGCCCTTTTCAGGGCTGCTTTCAGCCAGGTCATCACCCAGTCTGTACAGACATTGGGAATTGCTGCAAGCCATTTGCAGGACCTTGCACTAGGCCTTGTGGAACCTCATGAGGTTTGCATGGGTCCATGTCTCTAGACTGTCAAAGTCACCCTTCTCTTCTCTCAAGCATATCAACTGCACCACTCAGATTGATATAATCTGAAAACTGGCTGAGGATGCACCCAATCCCCCTATCTGTAATTAATAAAGACCTATTGTCTTTATTAATAAAGATTTATAGTTTCTTGGTGAATGCAATTCTGGAGATATAATTATGTATCAAGTTTCTGTGAAAAACCATGTCAGCTTCCATATTGTCTGTAATCATAATCTCATGATACCCATGACATTTTGTGGGCCTATTCTGGGCACAGAAAACTTAGGCAGCTGCTCCTTGAGGACAGTAGCCTTCCTGGGACACAGCTCATTCCTTGTCTTACATCTGAGGTAATATGTCATGCACAGTGGGAGAGAGCAGAAGGAAGGGTGGGATCTGCACAGCAATCTGCAGAGCACATCTCCGGGGTTTGGATACAGCTCTCTTGGTGAGCCTAAGAAGGCAGAAGGTGAGCAGAAATAGAAGCATCAGTCAACAACCACTCTAATGCCTACTTGTCCAGCACAGGCTTGGTTCAAATCATTTCCTTCAGACTTCGCTACCATTCAATTTTGCCTACACTGCTGACAAAATATGGTACCTCCAGATTTAGGTAGAGGATGCAACTATAAGGGAGGTAGGATTTTAGGGGGAGTTTTAAGAGCAGGGAGCATGGTTGCCACCTGCTGTTCATGGTAACTGAAGCAGCCTGAAAATGCCACTAGAGTCCTGTTACTGGGCCGCAAAGTAAATGATAGTCACCTCTCCAAAAGGATAAAAAAATATGCCAACATATACTGTCTGTGCTATCTGTCTAGATATTTGCAGAGCATCTGTGGAAAATGTCTGTACATCAGAGCAGATAAATAACTCAGGACTTTTAATGCCTATTTTGGCAGAAAGTTCGAAGCTAAAAGCCTATTGTTAGAGGAGACAGAAGAAATTTGAAAAAGGCAGGGAGCAGCCAAAAGAAATCTAAGGAAACTCTAATAAAAGCTGCTGGGGTACTTTTTCTCCACACATTTATCTGCCAAACTTCTATTAGGCTGTTTAATTATTGCTCAAGGATACTCAACACAACTCACTAGCTTGTAGTCCTACTTTAACATTTTTTAGCCAGAAAAAAAAGCAGCAAACCATGAGAGGTGGACTCATTTTCTTGGTTCCTCTCTATTGATCATATGCTTCTTTTTGGTGAAAGTATTTTCAAGACATAGTCTGTCTTGACATATATCACCTGCTGTGAATAGAGGTGCTTTAATCTGGAAAGGAGAGAACAACTCTAACACTCTGTAGCGTTAACTGTCACAGGATAAATTCTATCATCATAGGCTCTATTGTCTCATTTACTCACTCCATTGACCCATATTTCCCAGTCCTCACCAAATGCTCTGTGAAGGTTCTGCCTTTCTGGTCACAAGTGCTACCTGTAGCAGATGACCTCATTCTCTTCATCTCTCCCCAAGAATGGTTTATCAAGAAGTTAATCTTCTCCAGAAAACTGCTGAAGTGTGACTTTGTCTCTCCCTTGTAATCTTCCTCTCCCTCCTTTCACTTTTCAAGACTTAACCAGTCTATGAAGAAAGCTTGCCTTTGTAATTTAACCTAGCTATCACTTTTAGCAGAATTGTTTAAACATTAGCATTTAGGTTTTAATCCTTAAGCACCAGAATTTGAAGGCTTAGCATTGATGGTTATCCAATTTAAGATAACTTAAAGAATTTTACATTTCCAAAAGTACTGATGTTCCATCTTAGTTCAAGCCAACTCCTCTTCCCCAGTGATACGTAGTGATAATTACTCTCTCCCTATCACTAGGACTATCTGACCAGTGGTAGTACTAAATATGGTGAAAACAAATGCACAGTAACAAATTCAATGTATTTTTTACCCAAAGCTTGGCCCATGAGTGCTAGTTGGGCACAGTTTGACAGTTACTGAGGGTATACTGTCAGCTTATACCACCCTCACAGTAACTGACTTATCTGACCAAATTTGACAAAAAGGGCCAATCAGTGAGCTTACTGTACATATCAGTGGGCACATAGACTAGTCCTTCAGACCGGAGTGACACCCTGGCCACACAACCAACCACAGTCCATGGTGAACTAGCAGAAGATGAAATTGTTTTGATGAGATTAGAGTGTTATAACTAAAAGAATTTTATCATGACATGTCACATACCATGAATTTGGGAAAAAATTCTACCAATTTTGACAAAGTTGGATGGGCCACCCATACTTTACCCAGAAAGGGGATATATAAAAATTATATGTGTTTGATAACTAGGAGAAGTTGCAAAATTGTCACATCTAGGCAGATGTGAATACTTTGGTGTGAGTAGGTTGTTGCATTATATGAGCAGCCGTGGATAAGTTAGCTTTAAATCAACTATGCTAAATGAAGGGATAAATATCAAAAGAGTTTTCAAATCCACTTTTCATACTGGCATCTGATGACTCAGTAAAATTACAGACGTTATTCTAGTGGGACTCAGCAAAATTATAGACGTTATTCTAGTGGGACTCAGCATTTCCACTGTGATTCAGCTATTTGATTGACTTCTTCTGCAAATATTGAAAAGGATAAAAAACTTGTCCTCAGTAAAAAAAAAAATAAACAAAAAAACCTCTATCTCTGAAAGCTATTACAAATTTCTGTGAGTTGAAATTAAAATTAATTTCCTTTTTGTATCTGAAAAGAAAGTTGAAGTTTGCATTTATAAAGAAAAGAACACAGTTGTTTTAGTCATGAGTTTTAAATAACAAGTAATATAGTTATAAACACAAATGAAAAGAAAATTTAAAAACTGGAAAGTATGAAAATCTTGGTTATGAATCAAGGAATCTTATTCATCTTATTAGATTGTTTCCTTAGTACTTTGAATTCAAGGTATATATTAGCACCTTCTAAAATAAATGTATTGTACGAGCAGTTCTCAAATGGTGATCTCTGAGGTACCAGTATTCTGCAAAGCCAAGGCAATTACTCAGTTGTACCATTTGTTTTAGTATATTTAATATCAGTCACTAAAGGTACATTTTAAATGAAGCAAGTCAGGTCTCCTTACCCCAGAAGTAGTCTAGTATAAAGTAAGATTAATTTCCTTGCTATAGTGTATGATGTGCTACTGACCTAGGCTTCCTCTGATGAGCTGAAAGTATGCAAAAAAAACCCTGTAAGTACTCAGAACTCAGCAAGATACGGATCTTCAGTTCTTGCAAATCTCACATGATTTAGAACAGTTTTTCAGAGTTTGCAGCCAGTGGTCTGTAAGGGACACACCAGACAGATGGTGTGATTTCCTTTCCTTCTAAATATTAAATCACATTAAATGAAAATAAGGAATAGAGAAAGTACTTTCCCAATTTTATTTTTCCATATAAATGCATGCTGCCATTACCATAAGGTTGTTGTTTAACTGGAGACAGATATGATCTGCAAGTCACACCCCTTTTAAGTATGATCCATTATGCAAAAGTATTGTCAAACACTGATGCCTCTTTTGCAGGGTAGCATGATAGAAAAGCTATAAGGGCATCTTTTCTCAGTGTGATCAATTAAGCATTGTTTGTGTATCCTAGCTCCCACTGATTTGATGCAGACTTTGGCATCCACAAAGAATGCAAAGGGGATAGCTAGCTTGCAGGAGGATCTCTTCAAGTATCCTCAATATGGATGTAATGGGTCACAGTAGCACTGCTTGATTTCACTGTATTTTGTTTTGTGGCACTCTCCATAGAGACCTTAAATTCTGTCTTCATCTCCGTAACTTTTCTAAGGTAAAAAGAATTTTGAGTTTGAAAGGAAAACCACAGTGTTTAAAACATTAGAACAATAGGTGGCTAGGACATTTTGTACAGTAGAATTTAAATTGACGCCACTTTCTCTGGAACCATTTAATGGATCTAACTTAATTATTAAAAAAAAAAGTGTAGCTGTATGAGAAAACAACTCATCTGAGTTAATAAGCGGACTACGAAACTGAAGATTAGTATTACTCATTTATTAGTTCTGCATTCTGTACACAACACGAAGAGTGCGACTGTGCTGTGCATAGACAGGTGTTCTGACAGCAGTTTTGGTAGACATCACATGTTACAGCTACCATTTGATTGGGCACCACTGTTTCCATTATAATCAAGCTGTGATTGAGCATATATTTTGAAACTGAATTTATGTTCCAATCTCCTTGAGATTCTGAGTGTTACCTAGAAGGGCTACTTAAGGTGAGGTACATAGTACCAGACAAAGTCTTCTTGTAAGTCTGCTTAAGCAGCATGTGACTGGAAACTTTATTGAAATTGGCAATCCAAAGAAAGCTTTCATGGGCACCCATGAATAATCAGTACTAGAAGGGTTTAACTGATTTAGTTTACCCTTGCTTTAATATGATCATATAGGCACCTATGTTGTATACCCTCGTTTAAAACTATACAAAGATAGGGAACAAAACATGGCAAAATTAAGCAAAGAATATCTGTGAAATAAAGAAAGTAGTTCTGGAGCAAGATATTCACTGGCACCTTTGCACCACATTTCTCCAAACTTTCATTTTCATGGAAAGCATCCTTATTTAAGTAATGGCACTACAGTGACACATATTCAATATGAATTTATCTGTGGAGAGGCAGATTCTAGTGCAAAAGCCTAATTCTATATGGCATAATAGGCAATTTACTGAGAGCTAGACTGGTACAGTGATACAATTTTCAGAAAGTTTTGTTGGCTAGATATTATGATAATAAGCATTCTATTTATTGCTTACTCAGCACATAAATTAATTAGATTGTGAGTTGATTTCCTCATGTAAATATGTGAATGCCACAGGCCTGCCTTTATTCATCAAACCCCTATTTTTATGCCAATTTTTTATTCAGTCCGTGATACATCACCTTACAAACCCTTCAGGGGCTACAACTGCCTGACACATGAAGCTTACATATGATCCTTTTTAGCTGTGGCTCTACACATGCCTGTGTCTACTTATCTGAATTCACTGCCTATTGCTTTTTCCCACAGCTTTTTCCCACAGTCAGAGTTTTCCCATACTAGGTAAATTGCCTTGACTCGGCATATTCCAAGTGCCCTTATCACTGCACAATTTCCTTCTTACTGCTTAGGCATTAACTTAAAACATGAGCTTCCGTTTTGCCCACAGATGCTAGGTTAAGTGGACCAGCTCAGGGTACTTCTATCTCGTGCAATTGCTGTATTGATTTTCGAATAAGTTGAATTCCCCAGAACAATTAACCTGAAGGGAGCCTCACGTTAGTGCTCCTGTAATGTCTATATAGAAAAATTGTTCCATATTGATAAATGCCTCATTATGATTTATACGATATTTCATTCTTTCATTTTTATAAGTCTCCTTAAGGTACTAGAAAGTGGCAATGAAGTCTCCCTGAAGCCTTGTCTTTTCCCAAATGAACTGCAGCTTTCTCAACCTGTCTTTGTAGAAGCTGTCCATCCTTCTCATCATCTTTGTGACCCTCCTCTGGCTCTATCAGGTCGATGTTCTTCCTGTACTGGTGGCCCCAGAGCTGGATGCAGCGCTGCAGGTGGAGTCTCAAAAGGGCAGAGTAGAAGGGCAGAATCCCCTCCTTCACCCCGCTGGCAACGGTGCTTTGGATGCAGCCCAGGATGTGATTGCCCTTCTGGGCAGTAAGTGCACACTGTTGGTTCACGTCCAGCCCTTCATCTATGAGAACTCCCAAGTCCTTCTCCACGGGACTGCTCTCAGTGACTTCTACCAGTGTGGGCGCATGTTTGGGATTTTCCCTACCCAGATGCAGCACTTTGCACTTGCACTGGTTGAACTCCATAACGTTCTCATGGATCCACTTCTCAAGCTTGTCCAGGTCCCTCTGGGTGACATCCCTTCCTTCTATTGTGTCAACTGCAGAGCTCAGCTTCCTGTCGTCAACCCTGCTGAGGCTGCACTCGATCTCACTGTCTGTCATCGATGTAGGTACTGAAGTGGAATGATTCCAAGAGAGACCCATGAGGGACAGCACTCATCACTGGCCTCCACTTGGACATAAAGCCATCAACTACAACTTTCTGGCTGCATCCCTACAGCCAGTTCTTTATCCACTGAATAGTCCATCCATCAAATCCCTGTGTCTCCAATCTGGAGACAAGGATGTAAGGTGGGACTGTATTGAAGGCCTAACAGAAAATAGATGTCTTTGTCAACCATTTCCATCACTCCATCATAGGAGGCCACCAGGCTGGTCAGGCACAATTTGCCCATCGTAAAGCCATGGTGGCTGCCTTGGATCACCTCCTTGTCTTTTATGTGCCTTAGCACATATTCTAGGAGGATCTGCTCCATGATCGTCCCAGATACAGAGGTGAGGCACACCGATCTGTAGTTTCATGGTTCAACCTTTCTCCCCTTTTTAAAAAAGGGAGTGATATTTTCCTTTTTCCAGTCAATGAGGACCTCACCTGACTGGCATGACTTTAAAATAGGCTGGACAGTGGCTTGAAAACAATGTCAGTAAGTTCCTTCAGGACCCCGGGATGCGCATCATCATGTCCTATAGACTTCATCAGTGGTCCTGAAACTGCTCTTCACTTGTAGTGGGAGGGATTAATTTTGCACCCACCCACCCAGAGGACTGGGGACTTTGAGAGAAGCAGGAAGCCCAACTGCCAGTGAAGACTGAGGCAAAGAACTCACTGAGTATCTCAAACTTCTCTGTATCAGTCACCACCAGTTCACCCTTCTTGCTTATCAGGGAGAATACAGTCTCCTCGGCCTTTTTTTACTGACTTATGTCCTTATAGAATCCTCCTTGTTATTCTTCAGCTCATCTGTCAAGCCGTGTTACAGCTTTGCTTTCTCTTTTCTGACCCCATCCCTACACATAAACCATATCCCTGTATTCTCCCCAGATCACCCGTCCCTGCTTCCACTGGCTGTGCATTGGCTTCTTACTCCTCAGCTGGAGAAGCAGATCCTTGTTTAGTCAAGCCGGTTTCCAGTCTGCCTTGCTCAACTTCCTACACACAGGGAGAGAGAGCTCTTATGCTCTAAGAAAGGTGGCCTTAAAGAACAGACAGGTTTAGTCAGCTACTCCGTACTTAATGATGCAATGTTTTATAACTCAAATTTTTTTCCTAGGAAGTGGTCTGAAGAAACATGCTTTAGATTTTTAGAGGTTTGAAGCATTAATAAGTGCTTAAGAGGACCTTAAAAATATAAGCTTACTTTAAGTGGACTGTAAGCACACTGAACAACTTTGAAAGGGCACCAACAACTAATCAGCTTATCATTCTAGCCTTCAGGAGAATAAAAATTATCAGGATAACCCATTATGTCAAACTATTAAATTCCCTGTCCTTAAAAAGGTTTTTATGGTCTCTCATACCAGAGTCTTACTTTATTTGCACTAATATCTCTCTGAAGAACTTCACTTGAGTCAGGAGATTTACTTTGGATTTACACCACTTAAAATTAAAAAACTGTTTACAAATGGATTGGATGAATCACATCTTTTTCCTGGTATCAGGATATAATTTAATCCATTCTCCTGTAAGCTTTTAGGTTTGTTTGTAGGTAGGTTTTGGACAGAATTGGAAGTGTACTGGCAATTACTTTCCTTGAAATGCTGCCCTTCTGTGGATTTATTCAAACTCTAAATAATAAAATCTTTAAAAATCTTTTTTTGGAGAGCATGTTTGAAACTGGCTATTCTTCTGTCTTTAATTTTATGGAAGCATTTGAAAATGTTTTGTTGTTATTGTTGTTGTTCATAGTTGAGATGGACTGCAAATTGTACTAATGGGTAAAATGGTTAAATGACTAATTTTTTTCAAGTGCTTTCAACATGCAGTTTCAATAAGACTAATGTTAAACAGAAATAATTTTTTTAATATGAAAAACTAGCACACATCATTTATCATATGTATTATGTCGGTTGGATACTTTATATTGCATGATATAGGAATACTCACAGATGCTGGTGAAATACAGAATACTTTCTCATCCTTGTCACATCCCATTCAAATTTTTTCTGCTGCAAAAACTTGAGGGTAAGAAGGAAGAGCAGTGGAGACCATCTTTTTCTGAATGTTAGTCCTCACAATATTGACAGCCAGGTTTCTGACCTCCCTGTGGTAAGAACCAGCATTCTGAAAGCCACTTATTCATAGGTATAATTGTCTTGGGACAGTTTTAAAACCAAAAATGATATTCCAGCCCTGTCGGGAATTGGGAGGAAGGTGTTCAGAGATGCAAAACACTTTGTGCAACCTTCCCTGGAGTAATCAGACACTCAGTGACACAGTCTGTAACACAGAACTGCATTTTGTCTTGAATAAATTTAAAGAGTGGAAAATATAAGTTGCTTAAGAGCACTTCTGAGTTTAATATTCTTGAAATTAGAAATCTGCATCTGCTAATGAAGATGTCTAAATTCTCTGGCTAGGTATAACCACTGGCAAAGCTACGTGGCCACCTGCAGAGAGCCCTGCGTACTGCACTTGCATTCCCTGGGCCAGAAGCAAGCCAGCTGTGGTAGGGAAGCCATGCAGATTTCTTGCAGAGGAGGCATTTTAAATCCAAAGCAGTACTTTGTTAACATGACTGTACAGCTTCTGGAATAGAGGTTCTTTATTGTTGTCGGGGTTGGGGTTTTCACACTTGATTTTCTGAGTGTGTAGGCAGATAAACTTGACTCTGTCAAGACATGTCCCTGTAGCACGGCTGAAACTAGGCACAAGTCCTGTGGGAAAAAGGATGTGATCATTTAACTTAAGCCTTTATTATAATCACATGGATAAAAGCCTGAATTAATGTTGTACAGGCAAAATTAATATTGGCATTTTCCAACTACTTTTAAAGAATGATGTTGCAATTTCAGTGAAGTTCTTTTGTGTTTATAATCTCACACACATATATAATCAAATGGGGTTTTATCTCTTTAATTGTGTAATGCTTTAAAAATTCCTATTCAGTCTTTGGCTTTGCTATAAATTCAAAGTAATGGTCCAAAGAATATCATTAATTACATGTTATGCAAAAAAAAAACCCCTTTCCTCCATCTGCCAGCTTTAAATGAGATGCCTGACAATATCAGTGATTGTCTTTAATTCTTGATTTTGGAGGAAAAATGAAAGAGGAAGGCCTGCTTTCCCAAATGACAGCTAGTCATTAATTTGTAGAATTGTAACATTCCCGTTTCTTCCTAAGGAAATATCTTATTTTTTTCCTACTTCTCCCAGTAATTATCATTATCTAGTCCAAACTCTGCTGTGTCTGTTACTGTTACAAGATAATAGCACGGCTGAAACTGAACTTGGTACTGTAGATGATGTCATACTCTTGTTGTATATTATGTATTGATAAGAGTTGCATTATTATTTTCTACTTATTTTAATGCAGACAGATTATTCACTATTGAAACATATAATATAAACAGCTGAAACAAAAGTTTTTTCTTGATGTTTCAAAACATTTTTATAAGTAGTTACGATTTTTAGAGTCCCATTAATGACCATTAGTACTTTAGATCATTGTCTTTGGTGTACTTCCTCTTGAACTGGCAACATGAAACTTCAAATTGAATTAAAATTCAAGAATTTCAAATCTTGTTGGTGAAATCCTAGTAAGCTTCTCCGTGTTGTGCAGTGGAACAGATTATGGATCCTTTGCAAATCGGTATATTCCCTTTGTCCAATTCTATTTTGCACTCTTATTAAATGTGTACAGCATCAGTCATAGCTCATAGCTTCAGAGTATTTATTTTGGATTTAAAAAATACTAATACTAACTCCTGATATATGCCAGGCATTCATGAAACCCTTCTCTGTGGTGACCAGTGACGGGACCCAACGGATTGGCCTGAAGGTGTGTCAGGAGATGTTTAGGTTAGATTTTAGAAAGCCTTTCTTCACCCAGAAGGTGCTTGGGCACTGGAAGGGGCTCCCAAGATAAGTGGTCACAGCACCAAGCCTGACAGAGTTCAAGAAGCGTTTGGACAATGCTCTCAGGCACATGGTGTGACTCTTGGGGTGTCCTGTACAGGGTCGGGAGTTGGACTTAATAATCCTCATGGGTCCCTTCCAATTCAGCATATCCTGTGATTCTGTGAAACATTCCCAAAAGTGTTCTAAAAGGTTATTCTTCACAAAAGGTATCATATGAACAAAA
The DNA here is from genome assembly GCA_013398955.1 of Callaeas wilsoni. Lineage (NCBI taxonomy): Eukaryota > Metazoa > Chordata > Aves > Passeriformes > Callaeidae > Callaeas > Callaeas wilsoni. The sequence continues at coordinate 9,163 of VWPU01018787.1, read as the reverse complement.
ATCAGAAATATTTGCCAAGAATGTAAAATAAACACGGAGGTGGAAAACTGGGGAACAGAATGACAGCAAAATGCTTCTTGATAATGGTAGGCATGTAAAGTACAATGGAGTCCAGCAGTGCTTTTAAAATTATGATAAAAGCGTACTGCTGAGGGTATAACTGAAATAGTAAAATGAGGTGAATGAGAAGGAAGATTAATACAATACCTTAAGCACTTGCTTGTATTAGTCACCTTTCTGTAGCATTGCATGTTTTTTAAACATGTAAATAATAGATAAAATGCATGCAGTTGTACCTTTCATTATTTGATAATTTCTGCTATAATAGTCTCCATTATTGTCCTACCTTTCTATGTCTTTATTTTTGTCGCTGCACAGCCCCATTATCATTCTCAAATTTGCAGCAGCAGAGAAGGGTGGAAGTGAGAGCTGGGCTTGTATCCTTTTATTAGCATCATAAGGATCATCCACCTTAATGTGTACCTTTTAAAATATCCAATAGCATCACTCTAAAAGTGTTTATCTTGGAATATATGCAATATGTTCAATACAGTCTTCTAAACACCAATGCACTGCACATGGAAATTTTTACTTAAATAATCTGATTTCTGAAAAAAAGGTGGTATATTTTACTCTTTTTCTAGTTTAATCCAACATTTTTGCTATTAGTAATTTTGACTGATTGCTTTTACAGTAACATTAGTTTGCTTAACACGTATCATAAATATACAGAGAATATATCAGGAACAGTACAGAATCCAGCCCTAGTATAGAAAACTCTATGGGTTAACCCATCAAACCATGAAGAAAAATACTGAAAAAGTCTCTGTGCTATAAACAAAGTAAATTTGTCTTCTATGTTTTAAGGAGTGTCAAGCTGGCTCCTACTGACCTGTCAAAATGTGTTTGTTTCAGCAAGAAAATATACTGCTGGAAAGGTCAGGTCACAGAAAATTTAACTCAAGAATCAGTAACGAGTGAACCTAAACAGGCATCAGATCCCAGCAAGTTGTCGGGGAAAGGTTATCAGTCAAAGCACAGGAGTACACCACTGGTTTAGAGTGCAACTCTAACAAATGACTTTTCCATTCTAAATGTTTTCTTAATTGTGTGGCAATAATTACTCAAGGGGATGTTAAGACTGGAAAATATGACAACAGCAACTGAAATGTACAACAGAGAATGAGAGAAGCGCATGAAAAACTTTTTCAAAGAGGCATTCTTTCCTTCCTTACTAGTAAAGCAGAGCAAGGTCTCATGTTTAACTCCTTAAAGGAATACATCAGATTTGGCAAGGGAAATAGCTGTAAGGAAACTAATTTCCAAGTCTGAAATTTGGTGGGCATATTCTAATGCATTTCTGTGATTATATGTTTCCTTCAACATGTTTTTCAGCCATACCTAGTTCAGATTGTATGGGGTACTTACAGCATCTCAATGATACCCTCCATGTGCTCAGTGCAGAGCTAAAATACAGATGCAGCTCATTTTAACCTGTGGTGGGAGTGAAGTTGTTCTATGCTTCCTGAAATCTGTGGAGAATGAGGAGTCCTGAAAGGCACATCTCCCAGTACAGCACCATAAATGCCCCAGTATATGTCTCTCTCTCTCTAAGGTCTCTAAGGAGACTGAACTCCTGATTCAGGCATCTGGGTTAGGTAGGACAAATCTTGCCTGAGGCCCCTGATTTTGGGTGCCTGAGTTGAACTCAAATCAAGTAACCTAGATTAGTTTATATGAGTATTTTGCACTGAAGAGTCTTGTCTAAGTTATGTTGGATATTTAACACTTTAGTGACTAAGAACTTAGACAAGATAGTAATGGAGATGCTACATTAAAAGTCAAAAAGACTGAAGGACTCAATGGAACATATTTTCTCTTATAAGGATATAAATTCTTTGCGCAATGTCAGTCAAAGGTGTAGATCAGAGGGAGAAAAATAATGAACTTTTGAGTCTCTCACCTTGTTCTTTAAAGACAGCATTAGCCTTGAAGCTGTGGAGAGCAGAGAAGAAATTCTGCAATATCAGCTTTTTTACAGTTCTGGCAACTTTGCATTTTCTATTTTGAATGGAGTGTTTTAATCAGCACGTAAGGGCTGTGCCCATAATTCTTCCCATTAAGTTCTACTGTTAAATAAAAGATACAGTTGTTGCTAATAGGAATGAAAAGCAGCTACTGTGAAAAGCAATTACTTCATCAGTGGTAATGTAAAAATAATTTTCTACCTTCAGTATTTATATGAACACTCTTGAAGCATAGTACTGGTCATCCTTTACTCAAAATTCCTTGGCTTATAATTCTGATTCATATTTACACAAATGTAAAAAGAACTGGAGTTCCAGCTATCTACCATGCACAATGTTGTTAGGACTATTTTGTATATCCGAGGAACTGAGCTGTGTTAGCTGGCACTTCAAAGCTCACTGTAGTAGATTTATGTGAACTGGAAGTCTATTTTTCCTCATTTCTGGTGGGGCAGATTCTTCTATGATCACATTAACAGTTCTGTTGTGCCTGAAACTGTCTGGAACAAACTATTTTATAGCTTACCGAAATGATAAAATGTTTATTTGCAGAATCCTTGGTTAATGGAACAGATAACAAGCAAGTTCCTATTTAAGATTTCTGAATGGAATAAAGGCTTAAATACAGTTATGGTAAAAGCTTTAAGCCACCTTTTATTTTGATGGTTTATTTTTTGAGCAATCATTGGGGTTTTAGATATGTGGATGAACAAATTCTGCATCTCTTCTAGGTAAAATAAGTAATTTACTGCACTTTTCTCAATAAACTATTGAGAACTAAAGTAAAAATCACTTAGCTCTTTCAATGAAAAAATACATGTGTATTTGAGATAATTTGGGTTCATTCTTCTCATCAGTTTTACTGCAAATTTATGAATTGGAGTATCTGTAATATTTAAAGCTGTTTTATGTGTTGTCCCTTGAACACAATCTCTAAGTCTGTAGAATCAATTTCCTTTTTAAGAATATGTAACCACTGATTCCAAAAGTCTAGATGCTTTTCCAGCTATGCAGGACTTTGAATATGAGGAAGTTCTGATTTCCAAGGATAATAAAGGATTAAGGGGGTGGTCATTGCAAAATATTGCTGTGTGTTAACCCTGCGGTATTAAATTAGAGATAGAGCTATCTCTGTAAAAGGACACGGACATTACAATATCTTCCTGCACTTTTAGGTACAGGATATTCATCCAGAAACTCCAGCCTGGCTGCTGACTGAACCACAGGAGCAGTTGCATCCTGCAGGCTCTCATGTTTCTACCGCTGCTTGTCCAGAGTGCTTAGGCTCACGGAGGAGCCTCAGATGTCATATCATGGACTGGTTCCATGCTTTAATAATATATTACCTGATAGACTTACCCCATCATAGTCAGGCACCTTTTTCCTCTGCATGGCACATCACTCACATTGCAAAGGAGAAGATATCTAAATTACCCACAGACATAAGATGCTTTGTCCACCTATGGGATTTAACTGTCTCACGTAATTAAGACTTAGTGGTTAAACATTTGTCAATAATGAATACTGACACATAGAATGCAGATATGATTTTGGAGTTTTACACAAAATATTACTCAGAACAGGGTCTATAAATTAGCTTTTGCTTTTTGCTCAGTGTCCAAGGAGTCTGCCTTTATTCTTATATTTGATGAATACTTCATTGTTTCATCCACAATAAAATACCATCTAAAGAAGCCATGCACTCCATGACACTGTTTGGATTGTGTTTGAACTGTCTCCTAAGGTAAAAAATGTTTAAATCACTGCAAGATGTGTTTGAACTGACTCTCCCCTGAGGGAAGGTATGATCATTAGCAAGCAGGTGACTGAAAGAAGGAAGGTTTTCTACAGTTTAAGGCATTCCTTGAGAGAACAGACAGAAGAAGATGTATGGCTATCAATCCTGACTAGAGTAGGACACATTCCTTCAGAAAGCCATAAAGACAGACAAACCTGAAGTTTTATTGCTGTTCTTTGTGTTGGCTATTGGACAACTGTGGTAACCCACCTCTTGCTCTGTTGCCATGTCAGATATCGTGCTCAGAAAATTAGCACCTTCTGTTTCTTGTAGGGGCAGCAGACTGTATACTGTGGGACCTAGTGGGGTGCAGAAGATGTGGGTGACCAAGGGCTGGTGCAGTGCTTTCCCTGCAGACACTCTTGACCTTTTGCAGCTTTCTCCAGTGTTTACTCCATATTTCACTCTGCTCAGAAAGAAAGACTATGGCTGTGTGAGGAGATACAATTGTGTCCTGAAAATAACAACACCCAGCAGCAAGCCCCCACACCCAGTTGCTTCTTCCTTTAACCAACTCCAAATGGCATTTCTTGCAACAGCCTTTCCTGAGTTCACAAATATCTTATACTCCTGCCACTTTCTTATGGGCAAAGGGGGCAGAGTTCTCCCCACCGAGCTCTCTGACCCAGGCATAGCCTCCTGAACTGTGTCATGATTGGGGTATGCCTGAGGCTTTCTCTTCAGCCTCCTCAATAGTACCAGTCTTTGTTGCCCTGTGCCTGTGCTTGAATGAATCTTTTGGGTGAATGACGTATTCCTTGACATTATGTGTGCTGGTTAAAATGACCTAGCCTTATTATTCACATGATAGTCACTGATAACCCCCCTGTATTTAGCAAATTATATCCACTACGATGCATGACAGACCACATTAATTACAAGCAATATGTTGGCTTTTAAAAAATTCTTTATCTTTTCAAACAGCATTGCTTTACAGGGAAATACACAAACCTCTGCTTTGCAGTTCCAATAGCCAAAACCAGATAGAGAAAGAAAGCAAGAGTAACGAACACACAACCGGTATCATTGGAAAGGTCTTGTTAGAAAGAAATAGTAATAAACTTTATTTATGTATCTTAATGTTTGAAATCAAATTACTGTGCGTTGTATATCATCACACACAAAAAATCCAGCTTTCCTTCAAAAAGTAATACTTTGCATCATAGAGTGTATACTCTAGGTTGCTAAACTGGCGAGTGTGACAGATTGGAGAAAATGATTACCGGCTCAAAACTACTGAAGAGTGTGTTGTGGGGGGCAGAGACATTCCACATCCCACCCCCCTGGAGCCTCTAGTCTAACCCAGAATGCTTGGCAGTCACTGTCACATCTGGCACACCTGAAGCCATGCCCCACACCCCACCTCTGGTACCACAATCTAGCCCCAGAGTGGCTAGATGACTGGATGGCCCACCTGAGAGGGAGGTGGCCACAGGAGGCCAGAGCAGATACCGATTGCCCTGATATGCATGTGATCGAGTCTCAGTTGTCCTTGGATTTTATGGCAGCTGAGTCCATGCTAGGATCTAAGGCTGCAGCTTATCTTAGTTTTCTCTCTTTCTTTGTCTCTCTTTCTCTTCTTTTCTACTCCCAATTTCCTTTTCTTGAAACAAGGGTAATTTAAGGTTGGATAGGTAGAGTTTTTGAAGTCAATGCTCTGTGAAATGCTTCATTTTGATTGAACATTTGTTTTAATTTTTGCCAAATTCCTGATTTTCTAAAGTTTGCCAGAAAAGTTTGGTTTTTAACCTCCTGAGAACATTGTAGTGTTTCTCCCATACATCCACCTTCAGAGAAAAGTAGTATCTCAAGCCCTTTTAAAATAAACTCACTGAGTGAGGATTGTGGCTCAACAGCATGATACACATATGTCTGGAACTTCTTATTCGATATTTAATACAAGTATTATTATAGTGCGAAAAACATAGAAGTTGTGTATTTTCCCATTTTTAAAAATGGGTAAAACTGAAAAAGCCACAAACATTGCTGAATTGACACCAGCATGGTTAAGCAGGAGACTGGGAAACCTTAACTTCTACAGAAAACTTGGCCATGTTGGCTAAGCAGGTAATGTACAATTTACTCATGATTATACCATGAATCCTAAGATGAGGAAAAGGCACATAAACACATAGCACTAAGTTTAATGATGAGATAAATAGTTCCTTCAGACAGATCTATGAGTAGCAAAATTCATTCACAGAGAAGAAACAGAAAATTGTCAATGACTGACATGACCTTTTTCATGCATCAAAAGTAAGAAATGTACAGTTTTCAGTATGACTGACACATGTATGGTTAGTTCCCTTACCTACCCTTGAGAAATGTCAGACAAAGTGGCTTTCTTGTGAGGGAGAAGATAAGATCATCCTGAGGTGAATTTTTTCATATAATGAACTGAGGAACTGGGTCCATATAATGATCTTAGCCATTACTGAAAATTTATCTATAAAGTGCATGCTATAACTCTAGATGAATTGCATAATTATGTAACCATAAAGAGTACTATAATAAAATGGCATACACATATATTATGAAATTTAAAAGAGAAGTAACTCCTGATAAAGCTTGTGACTGGAAGTCAAAAGATGCTGAATTTGTAATAGAAACCATGAAGTGACTTTTGTTTTAATAGTGATTAGACATTTTCTGTCTTTTCCTGTCATCAAGCCAAAAGTAGATTCCTTTTGGAGCATTTGGGAATCAATGGTATCTTAAGCCCTAATTCCTATGAATTAATACATGAGTCCTCCAAAGCAGACATCACTAATGACGGTACGAGGCTGAGATTTTACTTGTGGATCTCAGATGTTTTCTGACAGCAGGGCTGACAGCAGTAAGGCTCCACTGAAGATTATGGAACAGAATGATTTTTAAGTAAGACTGACTCTTTTGCCCATTTTCACACTTTACTTCTCTTTCCCTTCTCAATCCATCCCTTTCTCCACCCTTTTTCTTACACCATGTTTTGGCTCAGTCTCTTCAGCAATTACGCTTCTGTCACCGCAATCTTTTTGAGCTTGCTTCATCTCATTGCCCAGAATCTGTTCTGCTTTTTTACTTTCTTCCTCCTCAGGAAGAAGCTTTCGGCTTTCTAGACCAGCTCGTCCCAATGGTTGTACCACGTTCCAGCTCTTGATGGAATCTCAGCCTCTCCGTATATTAACCCACCAGTTTTCCATACACTGTTTTCTAATTTTATATTAATAAACAACCAGGTACTGCTACTCCTATCTCCTCTTCTGATCAGTCAGTTATCCCATCACTCCCTTTAATTTCTCTTACTGCCTTACAAGCCTAGGTGTAGTCCTCAATCTCAACACTTTTTTTTACCTATTTCTTTTTCCTGTGAAAAAGATTTTCCGGTCCTCATAAGGGTAATTCCAGTGTACTTGCCAGAGCACCACGGCCTTGCGCTTTCTGATGTCCATTGGTGTAATTGTCTAGCCTGTTCTGTGTGTACTCAGTCACTCTGGAGAGAGAGAGCAAATGCAGGCTCGTCTCATGTGCAAGCTCCAAGGTGGCAGAATACAAAAAATTCTTCTTTGATGATAGAACATGAACTTTCTGAGCAGTATTGCCATCAGCCAGAGGATGTGAATATGCCTCATTAGCATGAAGATTTTAACTTTTAAAAGTGAGGTCTCTACTGAGATTATGCAAATTCAAGATCTTTTTACTGAACAAAATTTGGGAGACTAGGAAGAATCACAGCTTACAAAACTTTTGAAGGTGAGGAACAAAGCCACATGTGCCTCTCCATTTCTCAGACCAGTGCAGATTATGGGGAAGATTTTCTGGCACCATGAAATTATGCCAGACATGAAAAGCTGTTAATGTGCCATTTTGTTAGAGTCCGAGTACAATGCAGTTCAGTTACATTCATTTTCATAATCAGGACATACGAAGATAGGTACAAGGTTTTGACAGGTCTTTTCCTGAAAGTATCTCCAGTTTTGAGGGAATCACTCCCTGAAAAGATGTGACTTCTGACATTTCTTTACTTCCCTTAAAGCAGGTGAATAGACAACAGACTGTCTCAAAGTTGCAAGATCATTTTCAGCTAAATGCTACCACAACCATTTCTGATTTTTTTTTTAAATGTTTATTTTTGAAATCCATCCCTGTGTACAAGTCATTTCCTTCTCTAACTTGGCACCATACCAAAACCACTTTCATCTTTGTTGATTCTTCCAAACTTCTTAATGACTGTGTCAGCTTCCTGTAATTGTTCCCCCAGTATAGGATTTCCTCCGTCCCCTCCTACCAGCTCAGGCAATGTCCTTCTGGTTTATGCTTTAAAACACTTGGACACATCACACAGAAAAAAAGAAGAGACCAGCATATATCGAATGCAGATAATCTTAAAAGCAAATGGGAAAAACAGAGACCTGAATTATATTTGCATTTGCTAGGCTTGATCAGGATCTGTGAGTAGTCTGTTGGCTTTAAATGGTTGCTTTATAATGACGTCTCAGGAAAAGGAAAAGGAAGTATGAGAATACTAATGAGTAACTAAAAATAAGATAGTGATGTAAAGAATAAAGGGACTAGTCAGATTGTGTTAACTTCCATTATCACTTAGCACTTAGGCAGCATTTTGCAAACAAGAACAAACTCTCAAAACTTTCACGCCAGCTCTCACAGTGACAACTGAGTATCATTTTCATTACACAATGAAGGTAACATAAGACCAAAGTCTCTAATGGCATGAAGTAGTCTTAGTTCCAATCATCATGTCAGTAGCAAATTTGATTAAAATCTAGAAGTATTTGATTAAAGCCATGCAAAGTGTCCAGAGAAAAAATTCTGCAGACTCCATCTTACTTTTCGGTCTCTCATTCTGTCCTCTTTCTTGAGGATTTCACAGGTTAGCAGAAATGCTCTGTATTTTGTATAAGAAACTGGTCCTCACGGGCCAGTGATGTAGATCATAAAAATATGACATCATCCTGGAAAAGCGATGACTCTTCTAAACATCAGTATATTTGAAAAATATCTAAGAGAGTTACGTTGCCTCAGTGTACAGCCATTCAAAAGAGTTACAGAAATGATTAATTCAATGGGAAAGAGCTAGCAACCAGCACAGTGGCTTTCTTGTGATATATGGGGGTCCCATGATCTATAGTCCTATTCAAGCTCTTTGTCCAAGATTCCTGACTACTTTGCATGTGCTGACAAGTCTTCTTTCCTGAGGATGACCAGTGTTCCTCACAATGGGGGAAAAACAGCCTGCCTTCTAGCAGCTCTACATCTCCTATCAATTAGCAAGTGGATTGTACTCACATGGAAGTGACTTGCTGTGTATGCAACTTCTTAAGCTTAGTGTTTGTAGGGG
>VWPU01018783.1:0-27861 GCA_013398955.1 Callaeas wilsoni | reverse complement strand
CCACTAGTGACTGGCCACCAACTAGAGACAGCACCATTCACCACCCCTCTCTTGGCCTGGCCATCCAGCCAGTTCTCAATGCAGCAAAGAGTGCAGCCATGGGCTGCCAGCTTTTCCAGGAGAATGCTGTGGGAGACGGTGTCAAAGGCTTTGCTGATGTCCAGGTAGACAACATCCGCAGCCTTCCCTGCATCGACCAGGCGGGTCACCTGGTCATAAAAGGAGATCAGGTTGGTTAGGCAGGACCTGCCTCTCCTAAACCCATGCTGGCTGAGTCTGATACCCTGGCCATCCTGTAGGTCCCATGTGATGGCACTCAAGATGATCTGTTCCATTACTGTGCCAGGCATCCAAGTCAGGCTGACAGATCTGTTGTTTCCTGGATCCTCCTTTCAGTCCTTATGGACGGGCATCACGCTGGCCAGCTTCCAGTCATCTGGGACCTTCTGAATAACCAAGACTGATGATAAATGATGAAAAGCAGCTTAGTGAGCTCTTCTGACAGCTCCCTCATCACCCGAGGATGGATCCTATCTGGTCCCACAGGCTTGCGATTATCGAAGTGGCTCAGCAGGTTACTAAGTGCTTCCCTCTGGATTACAGGAGATCTATTCTGATACCTGTCCCTATCTACTAGCTTAAGAGGCCATCTGTCCTGATGATGACCTCTTATTGTTGACAGTTGAGGAAAAGAAGGTGTTAAGTACCTCAGCCTTTTCCTCATCTTTGGAAACTATATTCTCTACCATGTCCAATAAAGAATGGAGTTTTTGCTTGGTCCTTCTTTTGATATTAATGTATTTATAAAACCACTTTTTATTATCCTTTACAGAAATGGCCAGGTTAAGTTCTAACTGAGCTGTTGCCACTCTAATTGATGCATAAATCTACATTTGTGATTATGTACAGAAAAAATCAGGAGATTTTGTAATATTGCCCACAAGTCTCTTATTAAGAAAACACACCTAGAATTTATCTCTACATCTAATAGGGCTTAAAAGCTGAATTTTGGTCCTTTCACACTCCACTGCAAATTACTGAGTGTAAAATCTAATGGTCTACAGATACAAGATAAGGTGCTACAGCAAGGTGCAGCATGAGATTTTCCTGCTGTTTAATGTAAAACAATATTAAAAACCTAAACCAATCAAACAAAAAAAAATGTATCTTAAATTAGGCAGTTTGGAAGCTGGATGCTTTTTAAATCAAAACCCTTTGCAGCAGGGAATGGTAGGAGATGGCAGCCATAGAGAAGAAAATCTGTACACTGCTCTGTATTCAGGTTTACTGTTAACTGTATTATCAAGGAGGCCTTGCAAACTGAATGCCAGGTGGTTAAAAGCTTCATTGACAACCATTTGCACTTTCTTGTCACCACCATCATATTCAATGACAGACTTCTCCCAGAACTGAGGCTGTTAAGCAGGCAATTCAGAACATCTCAAGTTAAATTCCTTCCCTGTTGTCTAGAAAAGCCTGTTCTTCTCTAATCACTGGAGGAATGTAAAAAGTAAAAATAAATAGTGTCCTGAACTCTAATTTGCCCTTAAATTCCATATTCTTTTCAGAGAGAGGTGTGTGTCTCATAAGATACCCTGTTTAGTACCACTGGCTCAACAGTTGTTACACAGCGCAAAAGGATAAGCAGATTTGATAATTTTTAACATTCATTTGAACTGAGAATCCTGACTGTAAAACTGCATGTAGGATAGCTTTGTACAAACTTGTCAGTCAGATGCTGTCAGGACCAATTCTGCTCACACTGACCTCAGCTTATCTCAGTGGAAGCTTCTATCAGCTAGTTTGTACAACAAACACTGCAAGTGCTGCATCCTAGCCAGCAGGAGCTGCATTTCACAAGATCCGTAATTTATATGCTGAGAAAACAGGATTTAACATGATGTGAAGGATTAAGTTCAATTTTGGATGCACGCTTCTCCTCAACAGCTCAGATTAATCCATTTGCATCCAAAATACTTTTTCTCTCTTTCCATACATCTTACCTCTCCAATCATTTTCACATCTTCACGTCCATACCAGTCTGGCTCATACACTTCATGGAGAGACTCTGTAAGCTTCTTTGAGGCATCTTGCATTCCTGCAGTTAGACAGAAAGTGGAATATATAAGTGGAAACTAGAAGACATAGTTGCTAAATATCTTTATTTTCAGCCATGTGTACCCACTATGCTATTCCCTCTGGCAAATTTAGAAAAGAGACATCTGAACTTGGGGAGAGTGCTGTAATGGATGTGGTTTTATGAAGAATCTTGTATTGTCACCCAGTAGGTTTAGAAGTTTGTGGAGCCCAGTGCTTATTTATGCTTGCAACAGGGTGGTGCCTGCAGAGGATTGTATGAAGCCAAACTGATCAGTCACTTTTGGAGCTCTTGCTACCACAGGTGGAACAAGAACAGGGACTATTGATGGTTATTACTCTGTAATACATAGAGGACCTGGCTTAAATGTAAAATAGCTTCAATGATATTATGAGAAAGGGCCTAAACTTATCTTCAATGAGATCAGTTTGACCCCAATGAATAAAAACCCACCCTCAGTGAAGGCACTGGGGTTCACATTTTGATACAGCATGAATCCATTAGATGCTGAATATGGTTTTGAATCCAGTGAAACCAAACTCATCTCACCTAACTTTCTAAGAGTTCAGGATAAGTAATTTTAAAATGTCAACTTTTATTTCAACTTCTTTGCAAAATCTCAACAATTACTTGAATTTCTTATTTAGCATTAACTTTTTTTTAAAAAAGCACACTTCTCTAGTCAAAAGTGTTTGCTATTTTGAAAATATCTCTAAGTATGATCTTCAGATTTAACTGCTCACTGAATGAATTTAGGAATAACATCAATATTTTTTTTGTTCACAAAGAAACTCACAAGTGGAAAAGGAAAATTAATTTGAAACTTGAATGCGTAGAAGAGCAGACTTGATCTAGTCAGTCGGTATTCCACCACACACTCCCAAAACACATGCTCTAAATATGACAGGAGAATAAATGCAGGAATGCACACTTCCTAATAAGAAAATGGTGGTCTATGGAGTGGGTAGGATAGGAAAACAGATACTGAAAAAGCTGAAAGTACATGCCTGTTCTCAGTCTTTGAGAGAGAGAATGGCATGGGGGAGAACAAGTACAAAGGAAATACTGGTGTTTACAGGGTACAAGCTTTCACCCTTAAATCAAAAGGTACTGAGCCAAAACAGAATACTTGGTCTCTTCAGGAATTGTCTTGGGGGTGGTTTTAAATGACAGAGCTCACCTTAGAATACTAGGATAGCACAAGAATTAAGATGTATTTTTTTCCTTTTCTCCTTCATGGTTAATTCTTGGGATGATGTATCCCCAGCTAAGAAAGTGTTTCCCTGAATAAAAAGGATTTTTTTTTCTTGCCTTAGAAGATACCAAATTACAATAAAATACAGATGATCTTAATGTATATTTTCAGGTAGGACTCATTTAAAATCTTTAATGCCAATGCAAATTAATCCACTCAAGAGGTAAGGCAAAATTAACAGAGTATCCCTTTGCTTAAGAAAGCTGCTTCTCTCCAGTCAGGGTGAACGTACAAACCAGGAGGGTTTGTTCATCCCCGCTCACACTTGATCCTTTCTGATACCTGAACTTCTACGCTTAAGCACTCTGTGTGATAAACCTGTGGCAGAGGTTCCTGCAGCAGGCAGGCTAGCACAGCTGCTACATTATACCTCCTGCAGCTTGCACTCAGCTTGGTCACAGACCACCTCGGCAACTTTTCCTAGACTTTCTTTCTTAAGTACTACAGGATTCAGGCATATATCTGCTTAAGAGAATAAGTAAAACACACCTAATATGCCATGCTTCAGTCATATCAAAACTGCACCAACTTTTACACTTTTTTCTGTTCTGAGAATCGGATAATCCTCCATTCCACCACATTCCTGTAAAATACATCAGTCAAATCCAGCTGCAGTGTCAGGCAAGTGGGCAGTAAAATATTTAGCTTTTTCAGTCAGGGGCTTCAATCTGAAATTTCCAGGCTAAGATCATCCATCCTACTCCCTCTGACTGCATCTATATTAGGTTTACTGCAATACACCAAATGAGTGAAGAGGTAAATAACCAATCCAGTGAATTCCCATTCTTTTTCATGCCTCTGGACATAAACTTACAGTGTCCAATGCTTTTTATGTGGCTGGTTTTCACACAGAATTATTTCTTACACAGATACCTTTTATGCATTATTCAGCACTAAATTTAAGAGGATTAGAGTCTTAGTCATAGACTGCAGGCTCGCTCTCTTTGCTGTTTTTAACTCCTATCACTGAGAAAGAGAAATTGTTAAAAGCAAGTAATTAAAGTACTAAGAAATGCGAAAAGTACTAAGAAATGTGAAAAGAATTTTTACTGCTGATGAACAGTTAGAAATTTATATTTAATATAAATTGTTTCATTCAATACTACTTGTTGGTAATTGGGTCCTTTATTTAATAACTGAAAGTGCCAAAATATTTGAATCACTTAGGAAAGATTTTGCTAAATAATCCAGTTACTGAAGACTGAGCTTCTCAGATTAAATGATCCCTTTTTCTATGGGAAAGAGTCCCTATCCCTAGAGCCTCCAAAAAATTCTAGAGGCCTCCATGTGATAGGGATCCTGGGGGTGGCAGTGCAGAGACACTGCCATTAAGCACACCAGAGATGGTGGAAGACAGGCGACTCTTTACCATCACAGTTCCAATGTACTCAAGCTCCCATGGAGAATGAGACATACCTGGAACAGCATGTTGGCTGTAGAACTTATATACTGTGGGGTCTCCTCACTCCCCTTCAGGGTAATCTAGCCTGAATGATGGAGAAATTTCCATTTTCCTGATGGTGTGAGACATTGGTCTGGCTCTTAATATTATGTATGTGGTTCTTCAGGGAAATGACCTACCCTGCCATAAGGGTGGTATTTGTAATCTATTAGAGTTTACACTGGAACAATTCAATAATTTCATAATTCATGAATAAATTTTGCAGAAAGATGATGAATAGTTTTATGGCTTTTAAGAAATTACATGACTGATTTTAAGATTTCTGTGTCTGAAAGATATGAGGAGTTCTGTCACCCACAGACAGACAACTAGGCAGCAGAACTGCTTACAGACCTCAAAAATCTCCCCTCCCCTTCCTGTATACCAGTTACTCTTTATCCCTACTTTAAGCCACCTGGAGGATATGGTGCTTTCTTTTCCTCATGCAGGACTACTTTTTACCTCTGTCACCTTGCCACCTGCATGAAGATCCAGGTTTATTCTTCCCGATCTGCACTGGTACTTGCAAAGAGCTTGGGGTAGAGAATGGGTGACTGATTTAGGGTTTCTGTAACAATTGGCCCATAAAACCATTCAAGTCCCTTGCAGCTCTTAAAAGCTTAAAAATCGATCATGGAATATAAAACCCAGATACATATCGCTAAGGAGACTGGAAGAGACACAAGACTGAGGCATAAGGTGACTAAAGCTATGGGGGATAGCACACAGTCTCGTCAGTACAAAACACCACTGATACACAGCAGACATTAAACTATCATGCAGGTGAAATAATGGCACATAAAAGCCATTCACAAGTTCAACAGCTTTATGGCATGGTTCCTCCGAGTCCTTGAATAACTAACAAGAAAGATCAAGGTCTAGCTAAGACCAAGAACCACCAGTGAACAAGAGAAGAAGTCTGAATACAGCAAAAATTCTTTTAAGAATGTGTGATACTAAACCTCAAATTGTCAAGTATATTAAAATGAAGGGACAGAGGGTCATAATAAGGCTCAATTGACTCTTCCTTACTTAAATCCCCACCTGGAGTATTGTGTCTATATCTGGAGTCCACAGCACAAGAAAGATGTGGACCTGTTAGCAGGTCCCGAGAAGGCCACAAACATGTTCAGAGAAATGGAGAACCACTCCTACAAAGACAGACTGAGAGAGCTGGGATTGTTCAGCCTGCAGATAAGAAGGCTCTGAGGAGATCTCCCTTTGGCCTGACAGTACTTAATGGGACCTTATGAAAAAGAGGGAGAGCAACTTTTTACATGGGTAGACAGTGGTAGGACAAAGGGGAATGGACTGTTTGAAACGAAAAGAGGAGCGATTTAGATTAGATGTTAGGAAGAAATTCTTTACTCAGAGGGTAGTGAGACACTGGAACATGTAGCCCAAAGAAGTGGATACCCCATCCTTGGAAGTGTTCAAAGTCAGGTTGGATGGGGCTCTGAGCAACCTGATCTAGTGAGTAGCATCCCTGACTATGGCAGGGGGATTTGAACTAGATAATCTATAAGGTCCCTTCCAACCCAAACCATTATATGATTCTATGAAATTATATGGATTTTTACTTCCTACTTCCAATATCAAGTCACTCAGAAGTCATGCAGCAAAATGAAACTTATTACTAAGTTCAAATCTCAAAACCCTTTAAAATGAACTGCTTCTCTCATACATCCAAGAGTATAAGGATGCCAAGTGCATTATTTCCCAATAATTCAAATATATGCAGTTATATGATTGACCGTTTTTCCTGCAAAATGAGCCCCTGATGACAGCATGACTCCAAGTCTCTGACATCTTTGGTGCAAAAATCCCATTCAACTGCCTAAATATGGGGGTTCCCATGCTTTTATGCATAGATACCCAAAAATCTTTTAATGATAGCAGTCCTTTAAAGAATTGCAACAAAGACACTGTAGCAGGTGCTTCAGTCATCCAAAATCTGGTCTTTGGCACTACTGACCTAGTCATCTTTGAGGAAGTCTCAGCCAGAGCTGTGTATTGTGCTCTACTGTCTTGGGTTGTGTGGTCACTCCATGCAGCAATGTGTGCCAATATGTGTGCCAAGGACGCCCACTGGTGGCTTCTTGACGGTGACATTTTTAAGGCTCTCATGAGTGCTTTTGACTGGATCTTTTTAAAGACATGTAGATAATAAGGTGCTAGCAAACACTTTTCATTCTGAGTAAGAAAGTCAGTCCAAATTACTTAAAGGCTGCAACAAGAGAAAGATGCTAAACAGCAAAGCATGGCTAAAAAGGCAAAACTTAAACAATGGAAAATTTTACATCAAGATAAACACAAAATTTGATGCAAAAAGTAGTCCATTAGAGAGTAAAAGACCAAAAGGACCATGGAGTGTAGAGTACTAGGAAAAGAAGAGAAGGATGGAGAAAGAAGATGAAACAGAGAGGAGTGTCGTCACCAATAGAGAAATCAAGGCAGCATGTAAACAGTCAGCCTATGTGACAGATAAGACATCTAGCCAACAAACAGCATCATCCTGCTGCTTCTGAGTAACCATCAGACAATGTGTGTGGGGAAGAGTGAAAACTAAAAAAGCAAAATTAGCATTCAATGGGTTACCCCCAAAAGACCAATGCTATAATTTCCTCTAAGAACAAAAGACATTAGCGCAAATTAGTCTGGTATGGAATTTTCCTTGGGCAGCCCATCCAGAAAAGAATAGATGGTCAAAGACAGTAAGCTACTGTTTTGCTTCCCATTTTATAATTCCCATCAAAAAGAACTTTCTTACCTACCTGTGAACAGCTGATGAAGTGTTACTATGGGATGTTAATTTTAAATTAAAGTGATTTCCAGAGATGTCAATACTCATTTGCAAAATTTTCCCTACTGGACTGGAGCCAGGTTAAAAATACATACACACATATATATTTATCATATATTTATATTTATCTCAAGAAGCTACTGTCTCTCAATCAGTCACAAACTCTTATTCCCTTTCCTTTAGTCTCCAACTCCTCCAAAGAGAGGTGGCATGAGAAAGAGAACACTTTGCAAACAGTGCTCTGTTGAGTGTGCTGGATTTACAAATGTCTAGTAAGATTTAAATGGCTGTTTACTTATCTCTGATATTTAAGCACTGTTTAGTGCACTTCTGCTACTTAGATTTTCAATATAGTATCAAGAGACATCACATTTAACTTTTAAACTTAAAAAAAAATTGATTAAGCAGCCAGAAATAGATGAGAAATCACATTATCACAGGGGGTGTGGTTTTAGAGGAAGCTTGTCATCCAGCTAGGAATAACCTAGAAATGTTGTGGAGATCAAGCAATCCCTTGCCTTGCATGAAGTATTTCATATTCTAGCATTTGCAAAGATGAGTAACAAGGTGTTTAGACTTTGTGGGTGCTGAAAATGCATGCAAAATGAGAATCTGGGCAGCGGAGGATGCACAAAGGACAGTCGAGGATGCAAGACTCTATATACATGAGTTAACACTGAAGATGCAGAATCCCTAACATCAGGTTAAAGAGAATCTTACTTGTATTTGTCTTTGTATACTTTAAACAAGCTTACTTGTCTCAATTTTTAAAAAAAGTTTGCTTTATGAAAGCAAGATATAAAACTTTGAAATCACCTTTAATAGCTGCTAAATATCCTCTCAGTTCTCTCTGGAGTCTGGAACCTTCTGCCTGAAAAAGAAGAAGAAAAAAAAAGCATGAAAGTGGAAACACATGTCAGTTATGTTTAATGCCTTGAAACATGCATGCAGTATGTCAATCAACAACTAGAAGCAATTTCAGGGGCTATCTGATTAATAGTGTAACATGTTGCAAGCATGCACAGATTCATATAAAAAGGGGGCCTGGAAAAGGAGGCTTGCCATAGTGTACTCTCTAGGCTAGAATCTCTGGGTTTATGTTGGAGTTTTAGGAGTTCTCCTTTTGTTCTGTTTATTTTCCCCTCTTAAGGAATTTTCCCCATACGTTTCTAAGAGGCCATAATGACTGGATACTTAACATAGACAAAAGAACTTATCAGCTCAGGGGAGGGGTGCAGCTGGCTCGTCTCTTGTTACCTGAGGTTTCCCATGTAGGGGAGAGATACCGCAAGATTGGAGACTGGGAAAAGCAGGGTTGGGGGCAGCCCCTAGCCCTCTCCCTCTCTCTCTCAACTTCGGAGAAGGACGGTCAGAGCTGCTGCTTGGGGAAGGGAATTCACGGCTGCCACCATAGCCCAGCCTGGTCCTGCTTGTTCTGCCATGGGGTGAGCCTCTGCTCGTGAAAGCAGCCTCTGAACTGGGAACGTATTAACACCTACCTCACTAAGGGAGGGACTTTTTACCATCTGCCCAGGTGCCTGAGAGCCTGAGCCTGCCTCTCCCTGCCCTGCTTGGAACCGGGCTGCTGCTGCCCCGCCCCCACCGATTCTTCGGTGCTGCTCCGAGCTTTTGCTGCACTGCAGCCCCGCACCTCCTTCCTGCTGAGACGTCCCGGGGATTCCCACTACTGCTCCAGAGTGTGATACATCTCCTCCACCAACCCGGGATTTTTGCTCATCCCTGCTGTCCCAGCTTGCCGCTTCCGAGAGTCCTGCTGGGGCACCAGGCTTGGCTGTCCCTGGGGGCTTGTGACGCAGGCCTCTCTTCCATCCCTTCTCATCTCGGTCACGCCGCCATTACCGGCTGCTCCCTGGGCTCATGG
Source organism: Callaeas wilsoni (assembly GCA_013398955.1). Taxonomy (NCBI): domain Eukaryota; kingdom Metazoa; phylum Chordata; class Aves; order Passeriformes; family Callaeidae; genus Callaeas; species Callaeas wilsoni. Next base: position 18,382 of record VWPU01018783.1, on the reverse strand, counting down.
CGGCGCGCCCCCTGCAGCCGTGGGGGAACCATCGCACCTGCCCTGCCCACCGGGAGCCACCAGCGCCCCTGCCGGCTGTGACCATAACTGCACCAAAGGGGAAAGCGCCTGCGGCCGAGAGAAGGCTGTCACTGGGTTCCTGGTTCTGTTTTGTTGTTAATGCCACAGTTGTTGTTGGTTTGCCTTATTGTACATACTAGTAAAGAACTGTTATTCCTATTCTCATATCTTTGCCTGAGAGTCTCTTAATTTCAAAATTATAACAATTCGGAGGGAAGAGGTTCACATTTTCCATTCCAAGGAAGGCTCCTGCCTTCCTTAGCAGCCATCTGTCTTTCAAACCAAGACAGTTTATTTTATCAATCATCTGTACAGGGAAGAATTACACTCAAAGAAAGGCAGATATATTTTAGAGCCAAAGTGCAGTTCAAGTCACCTGGGCCTATGGCCTAATCTGACACACAAAGTATAATCAAAAACTGTGAACTTCCACTGGAAACCACTCAAATGAGGCCACTCTAGACCTGAAGAAAGTTCTACCCTTACACAAGTTGTTTACTATATTTGCAAACAATTTCCCAAGTATTCTAACATTTTAACATTTTGCAAACAAATAACTATCAAAATACAACAACATTAGTTAGTTTTGTTTGATTAGTGCATCTTGCAGTCTACTGTGAAATCTTGACTGCTTCTTTAGCAAATACATCAAAATTATCTTTCTTTCTCTTATACCAACAACCTTTGAAAAACTCAGAAGAGAGAAAACAATGGATTTTGTTACTTTATCTCTGACTGTATCACAAGTTGGACTTCACAGTTCCTAGGACTTGCAAAGAAACCTGTGCTACACACATACTTTATTGCTAAAAAGATGCTGTCCAGGACACCTTCAATAGCCTGAAAAATTTTGAAACAGTCCACATTTGCCAGTTTTCACTATCTTTCAAATTATTTATTTAAGCAGCTGGAAACTACAGGAATATCAGCTTGCAGTCACATTTTCTCACATATAGCTACACCATATGGAAAAATCAGCAGCAAAATATGACCGATGGCTTCAAAATATGACTGCTTTGGAGTTTCTCTCATATTTTCCATGTGAAAATCAGAATCTAAAGGGTGCATGTAAATAAAGTGAATACTTCAGAAGGCAGAAAGTATAAGCTGTTATAATGCCACTTAAGTCAAAGGACTTCTGATGTCAGTAAAGGATTTGCCATCAGCAACTTCAGTGCTCACAGCATTCAGACACAGAGGATCATAAGAAACTCAGGTTGATAGGGGCTATCTGATGCTTAAATTCCATCATAGCTGCAGCCATGTTAAGTCAAAATTGTGGTTCTGAAAAAATACTTGTCTCACCAGTACACACAATGCAATGCAGATTACACCCACTAAACTCACTTCTCCCAGCTTCCTGAAGGGAACTGTAGGCCTTTAGAATGGGATCAGCAACAGCCCTCACCCCCATCCCTCAAATTGCAGTGCACTGTAAGAAGAGAGCAACTGTTTAACCTCCTGGAAATATTAAAGAATTTGGAAAGTAAAAATGCCTGAGTGGGCCTAGAAAGCAGACTGAATTCACTTTATGGATTCAACAAACAGAAGCTTGCTTTTACACTAATTTGATCTGAAACAAGTCACCTACAGCTCTCAAATCCATTCATCGACTAAAGTCTGAGCACAGGAATAGACCCACCAGGGTGGTATCTGAAAAGCCATTGGGTAACAAACAGCAAATGTGAAGGAGCAGCCAGCCCACAAACCTTTCTCTGTTTTGGGACCATATTTGATGCTCCAAGGAAAGGCAACCTCTTTCCCTGCTTTGGAATCAAAGCTGCATATCAAAACAAGGGCCAGACAGGTGCAGGTTGAGTATCAGTGGATTTAACCTCAGATTTAATTACTTACAAAACAACAGGAAATTCTGGAGTAGTAGCTTGATGTTGTGTCCTTTAAGAAAATATTATGTGTATATTTTAATACTGTTTAACAGAAAGAACTACCCTAAAGTGTCATTACAACACATTATTTCATGCTACATAACACAGCAGAAGCTAACTTCATTCTCTACTCAAGTGGTAGGCAGGGGGATGACAGAAATTGTCTGTTTTCAGCGGACCAAGGCGTTAAGTGATCAATGCTCTCACAGAGGAAAGGAGACTGTACCCAGGAGCAAATTTCTTGATCTCATGTCTGAAGAGGAGGATCAGCAAATATTTGGGAGAAACTAGATGGAAGTTCCCCTTTTATGCATGCCAGTCTCCTCCTGGGAGGAGCCCTAGTACTGTGAGAAGTCATGTGAAGGCACAGAAGTTATCTTTCCATTTCATACCTTCTTCGGCCTGAGCTCTTGTGGTAAAAACAGAAGGTTACAGAAGCTTAGTTCTTCATCGTGGTCCAGCTGAATAGGTGACCATATAGTAACAACTTTTAGTTATTAAAAACTCTTTGGTGTTCTGGGAGCAGCAAACCACGGTTGGAAGGCTGTGAGCCTCCTTACCTGATTTCATGTCCAGTTTTACTCATACACATGACATTTTGTTACTAGGACTAAGCAGCACACCACAAATGTCAGGGAAACACATTGCTCAAATATTATGTTTATAACTACACTGCTGTGCAGTTTTACAACTCCTACCCTAAACCTCTATTAGATCTGTTGTGCTTGGTTAGCATTGTGCGTCATCAGCAACTGCTGTTCAGGGAAATGTGTAAGAAAAAGTCAAAGTAGTAAAACATGATGTAAATATTTTGCCATATGTGCTGTTATGAGTTCTGACACTTCATTCAAAAGAATAATTTTAATATGCATCTCCCTCAGTCTAGGTTATTAACAGGCCACAAACACCTGAAATATCTAAGCATGATAGAGTCATATGAATTTTCCCTCATTATCAATTGTTGTGTGATATGACACTGAAAAATCCATGAGCAAGGACCAGCTCTGACTGAATTTGAGAGATAATCTCTCAGTTTCAATGGCAACAAAATTAGACCTTTCTAAAAATACCACTAAAAAAATTAGCATCAAAAGCCCTCAGCCCTGTGAATTCTGAAAAATGTGCCTCTGATCTACACATTTCCTATAGTAAACTCATTATTAGTGAAGACGGATATACTTTTGTCACCTAACAGAGTAATTAAAATTCATAAGATGAAAATACTGCATTGCTGACTATGTACATCTTGCAAACATACAGGTTTTAAAAAGTATTTTTAAAACCTTGTTACATACAGGTTTTAAAAAGTATTTTTTAAAAAATTGTCACGTATTTAATGTTGTCCCTTTACAGTGTTTACTGGTACACTCCTTCTACTTTCTAGTCTATCAAATGAAAACATCCAGTGGCTCTGAAACCACTGCTCCAAGTATCTTTATTAAAGCCATGAATTTTGTTAAATGAGATGCAGCTTCTTGAGGGAGAATGAAAGGTAGGTGTCCTTTCTCCAATGTTGTATTCCTCTGAAATGAAATTTCCCAAGACAGCACTGATGCTTCCTTTATAATTTTATAATTTCTTTCATTTATTCTTTGTAAGTCAGCAAAATGAGTCAGAGTTTTATAAGATGTAAGAAACTCCAGAGGAAAGTCTCAATAGCAAACTTCTCACAACCAGTTTGTTTGATAACAGTATGCATGTTCTACCAGACTCCAGCACCAAAAACCAGTGCTCTGAGTTCACCTGATCAAACTCAATAAACAAATTACCAAAAATCTATTACATAATCCTGTTTAACTTCACCTAAGAGCAAGGGAGGCATGCCAACAACCCAAACCAACATCCATCTTTGGGAAAGTCAACACAGTTTGTCACAGCAATGTCCCAAATAATAGTTTGTTGCTTTGAACAATGTGGCTTATCACCTTTCTACTCTCTGGTCTCATTATATGGTCAGTATTATATAGCCGGTAAAGACACATGCGCTTAGTGAGATAAGAAGGTTCAGTGTTTCAGGATCTAGCAATCTACAGCCACAGGCTTTACATACCCTGACAGCAGCATTAGACCTTTTCAGTACTACTGATTCTTGGGTATGTTTAGTTTTGGTTTTCTTTTCAATTCGTAGCATTTAAGAATATCTTAGCACCGGAAGTCAGAAAAAGAGAGCCACAGCACTGTTGGCTGTGAGACTGATGAGACCTAAAAAAAGTTAATGATGAAAACTAAAACCCCATAGTTTCTGTCTAACCAGCTTTTGCTTCCTGATGAATTAGAAAAACTGCTGCATCCACTCAGAAATTAAGACCACCTTGCCTCCACAAAAGTTATAATTGGATGACCTATCTGCCAGGAATCATTAATTTACAGCTTTCCAGTCAGAACAGAAGAGTTTAATGTTTCTATTATGTCACATACAGCACATGACTGACATACAAAACCCAAATATATAACTCAAATTTAGTGAGACACAAGACCATTGAAAATATTGAACCTGGAGCACAGGGTAATTAATAACAACAACAACAAAAAATAACAGCAGTAGCAACAACAATAACAACAATAATTAAAAATGACAATTATTAATGCAGCTCTAATTAATACTGGAATTCTCTCATTCCATTCCTAAGACATCAGAGAAACAGCTGAAAAGAAAACATCTTCTGTACTACTTGGAAGACATTCTTATTGTAATGTGCTGTTACTTGTCACAATGTTGAGCAGTGCTGTCTCTTTGTTCATAAACACTTTAGATACTCTTTACTACTAGGTCTTTTATAGAACTCTGTAGTATGAATGAAAAAAACTATTACATTAAGAGGCTTAACATAATAAAAGGCTACCTGGACAAATCTGTAATTCAATATGAAATCTATCTGCTTGCCAGAGTAGTCTATTTTACCATTTATCAGTGTCTTGGTTTGAAAGACCAGTGTCTGCCAAGGAAGGTGAGAATCTCCCTTGGAATGGAGAATATGACCCTCTTCCCTCCAAATTATTATAACATTGAAATTAGGGGCTTTCAGGCAAAGATATGGGAAAAAGAATAACAGTTCTTTACTAGTATGTATGTAGATAACAAGGCAAGCAAACAACAACAACGGCAGCAACAACAAACAGAACCAGACACCCAGTATCAGCCTTCTCTCGGCCGCAGGCACTTTCCCCATTGCTGCAGTTACGGTCACAGCCGGCAGGGGCGCTGGTGGCTCCCAACGGGGCAGGGCAGGTGCGATGATTCCCCCGCGGCCGCAGGGGGCGCTGTGGTGCGAGCTCAGCCACCTCTCTCCATGTAGTCATGGCGGATGCAGCCAGCAGAAGGGATGGAAAAGGGGCTTCCTTTAGAAACTCCCGGGGCAGCCAAACCTAGTGCCCCTCTGGATAGCAGAAGAAGCTGTAGTAGGGAGTTCGGAAGCAGCAAGCTGGAACGGCAGGGACGAGCAAAATCCCGGAGTGGTAAATGAGATGTATCAGAAATTCTACAGCTGTAGCTGGAACAGTGTGGCTTCCTGCGAGGCAGGGGGTGTGGGACCATGGCAGAAGAAGCAGGACAGGGCTGGGCTCCAGAAGCAGCAGTGAAATCCTCCCCCCCCCAGTAAGCAGCAAGTAGACTGTCCTCCTCCAAAGCCCAGAGAGCAAGAGCTAGGACCTGCTCCCAGCCCCCTTTTCCCCAGCCCAATTCTTGCCTCTGATCCTCCCAGAGAAACCCCCCAGCTAAGAGGGTAGCCAGCCGCACCTTTCCCGTGGCAACTTCTTTTGTCTCTCTTAAGTATCCATCATTATGGTTTCTTAGCGAAAGATGGGACAAAATTCCATGAGAGAAAGAAACAAAAGGAAAAATCCTAAACCCCAACAGTCAGGTTCCTTATAGTCCCTAGAAATGTCTCCCAAATTTTGGAATCTTTTTCTTAAAGAAATGGATTTCCTTTCTTTCCTTCTGAAAGATTTGGGTTTTAAAATACTTGTCTAGTGCATCACTTGAAAAAATTGGGTTTGCAACCTTCTCTGGAAACACAGCGGTTTCAGGCACAACAGTATCTTCCAGGAGAGCACCAAATTTGTGGCCCAGCCACTAAGAAGGCTCAAAAATAAGAATTTTATTGTTTCAGTTATTAAGTAGTGTGTTGAATTGAAGTTAACTGCATCAAATGAAATAGGCTTCTCAGATGATTTACACTAATCCAAAAAAACCACCAGCTCTAAAGGCAAGAACCAGGGAGCTCTGTCTTGTGTTAGTAGCAACTCCCGGTAGGGAGGTGAGAAAGCTCTGTGCCTGCAGAGACACTAAACCAACCCCTTTACTGAACCATCGGTGTCTGTTTCAGATGAGGACTGAACAGAAATATGTGGCACTCACCTTAAGTAAAATTCCAACCTTTCCTCACAACTAAACCTCCCCCTCCCTAAGCATTCTACCTTCACAGTTACTACATCATCCTTTAAGTATACTCATGTCCTCAAAGTAAGGCCCAGAATAATGGTTTTAATGAAAAACTGGGGTCTGCAGAGGAAGCAAGAATCTACAAGTCTATGGCTAAAAGTAATCCATACACATTTCATGTCAAGCTAGACTTTCTGAACATCTACTTGTGCCCCTCTTTATGCCTATAGCTGCATACTCATAACTACATTTGTAAATAATGTACATAAGCTATGTATTAACATATCAGGTAGAAAACTGTCCAGAACTGTTGTGAACTGTATCATGTTCAATCCATGTCTTAAATCTCTATATCAACTATCTCCACAGTCAGTTATCCCAAAGGGGTCCTGAAGAAACATAGACAGGCCTCCTTTAAAAACAGCCAGAAATAACTTTGAACATTCAACTGCACTGGGAAAAAAACAATTAGTACAGTGACTAAAGCTGCAGAGGTATAATAGTTTATATTCAAGGGGCAATCAAAACTCGCACAGTGTGACAATGGTTTGGACTCTGGATTTGGAACAATCAATGGTCAGAATCAAAAAAGAAAAACATTGCATCAGCTGCTCTCTCTTTTTTAGTGAGGAATCAGTTGAAATGCATCTGGGCTGTCCATGCAGAGATAATTTTGTAGCATAAAACAGAGGGCCTCACCTTCCTGGATATCTCGCCTGATTGGAAAGTAATGAGGTTGAGATGAGATTTAATGGTACACTATACTTCTTCTGGTCTTGGGAAAAATGGCCCTTAAGACATAAGATAATTATTAAACACATATTTCAGGATGGAGTGGAATCAGCAGAGAAATCCCTCCCATGGTCTCAAAATACATTGTACCTTTGCATAGATTGTATATATACATTGTATAGAGTGTATTTGGCTTAGTGATCATCCAGTAGCTGAAGTACACTTCTGGATTGCCTCAAACGCTTGTCAGACTCAGTCCCCCTGAATGTAAACACTTCTTGGCTCACAAAAAAAAGCTCCCTCCCTCTAGTCTAGATCGTGTTTTTCTGTGTCTGGTTTACTTTGGAGTATCTACCAGAGACACTTGTTACCACTTTTATTTAGCAAAGGAGTCTTGTATGGACAGAACTGTATTGAACACATAATAGTTGCAGCTTAACAAGTACCAAGAATCCCCTGCACTTTAGTATGAGACTCTACAGACAACCAAGAAAATCTGAGTGTCAGCTATGGAGAAATAGTGTCACCCATTCAGAGTAACTTTCAAGTTCACACTTTTTGTTTACTGTCTGAATTCTTTTATCCATCTCAAGACCAGGCACAAGACCCATAAAATGAGGGAGGTCTGAACGGGGGACATAAGATAGGTTTAAAGATGGTCATATAGATATATGAGATACTAATTCCTAGAGAAAATAAGATTTTGCAAAACACAGATTGAATTTCATATTTTTATTTGTAATACATATTGAAGCTCCCTTTCTTAATCATGTCCTTCATCCAACTCTAGATTAAGTCAGTGATAACTGACTACATGAGTAGGGTGTCTCTGCTTGTCATACAACCAATGCAGTTCTCTTAAGAGCAACCTGTGGAATCAGGAGAGCAGTGAAGAAATTCCAGTAGTCAAAACCATTCACTCCAGTATAGTTATCTAGTGCTGTTTGTGATACATCCACAAATAGCAAACACAACTGGTCCTTAGAGACCTACCAGCTTTGCTGAACACCAACTGGAAATCAGGGAGGACACACTAGGGCCTTGCAAGTGGCAACAGATGCCAACATTTAGATAACTAACTCAGAACCCTCACAACAGTTGGTGGGATTGTACCAGGAACCACAAGTGACCCCAGTGGAGGCTATGCCCTCACTGATGGGTGACATCCTGCAGAGTCTGGGACAGGTGGGCAGAGACAGGGACTAGTAAGAGGTTTCACTGACAACCCACAACTTCATGAGGGTTTGAACCAGGTCCAGGGTTTGTCTGAGAGAGCCAGATGGGAGCAGCAGGAGATGCAGCTGAAATGTTGATTCCCTGTGGGAATGGGAATGAGTCTATTGTGTAACTTACGCCAATGGCTGAGCTAAAATGGAACTCATGGGTCCATGTGCAGGATTAGGGGACCCAGATAGGGCTGATCAGAGACATTTCACCTAATTCTATAAACTAGCAACAACAGCCTTTGACAGTTTGCTTTTTTTCTGACAACATGCCATGGGAAGCTGCTTTTGTAGTAGCAACTATTATATCTCCTGTGTGTACATATACAGTACATAATATTTATGGGTTTAAGCACTAAAATGTATTTTAACTGTAGTATGTAAAGTAAAAGAAGTCTCATAACTACATGTAGAAAAATAAAGAGAGGTAAATATGCATATACAGGAAATAGATCATTGCTCTCATAGAACAATAAAGTGCGACTTTTAATGATGGTGAGTCATTAAAATATACATGGGGATAAAGGTGATTGCTACTGTACTTCTTGTAAAAAAAAAGAACATGTAAGATGCAATTGCTTGAAAAACAGCATACAGACAAAATTTCTGGTAAATCCTCAATGGTCTTTGATGATAATTTCACAGTTGAGAGAATTATATAGAAATTCTCTTTTTTTTCCCTCATTCTGAATTTTAGAGTCGATTAAGAGGCTGAGCATATTCACAATTAGCTGTGCAGAGATAAATGTTTAAACCTCAAGAAATTTCTTGCAATACAATGAAAATCTTTGTCATACTGTCATATGTGAGTTTATACGTTTTCTTTGTTCCACAAGCTTTGATTTAGAGTGGCAATTTTCAGTTTACAACTTAAGTGGAAGATGAAAAACAGCTGTATGCATTGTTTAAAATCTAAATGTTTTTATTGTTGGCATCAGCTGCAGGAGCTTAATGCTTCTGATAGAGAAAGTCCTGAGGCTCTGCAAAGCAACTGTGCTCTGTTCTCTCTGGACATGGGATGACTCAGTTTCTCCATGGTGATTCATCTGGGTAATTCAACTCTGGGTTGTCAAGTCCAGAAGAGGCTCTTGTCCAGTCGTATCTAGAAAGGGATGGGGATGGATGACTGGGGCATCTAAATGACCGTTTTCTCCAGATAGATCTGCTGCACTGCATTGGTTTTGCACGGCCTGGTTTTTGGTAGGGAGGGGGCCTCAGAGGTGGCTTCAGTGAGAAGCTGCTAGAAGCTTCCACCATGCCTGGCAGCGCAAATCACTGATGGCTCTGAAGATGGACATGCTGCTGGCCAAGGCTGGGCAAATTAGAGATTATGGTAATGCCTCTGTGATGACATATTTAAGAAGAAAATCAAAACAAAGTGCACATGGACAGTTTTTTGCTAGCCAGAGAAGAGGAGGAGGTGAGAACATGTGAGGGAAACAACATGGCAACACCAAGGTCAGTGGAGAAGGAGAGGGAGGAGGTGCTCCAGGAGCTGGAGCCAAGATTCGTCTGCAGGCCATAGTTAAGACCATGGTGAAGTAGCTGTCCCCCCTTGCAGCCCATGGGGATCCACAGGGGATGCAGAGATCCACCGGCAGCCCGTGGAGGAGGTGCCCACGCTGGAGCAGGTGGATACCTGGAGGAGGCTGTGATCCAGTGGAGACCCAGCGGAGAGAGGGGGCCGCTGCTTCCAGGCTGGAGCAGCCTGTCCTTGGAGGACTGCACGCCATGGAAGAGTGACCCATGCTGCAGCACTTTCGAGAGGACTATTTGCTTGTGCGAGTGACTCACGTTGCAGTATTTTTGGCAGCACTGCTGCTCGTGAGATTTGGAGCCATGCTGGAGAAGTTCACGGAGAACTCTCTCCCATGGGAAGGGACCCCACAGTGTAGCAGGGGAACGACTCCTCTCCTTGAGCAGTGGAGGAAAACCTTGGGTGATGAACTGACCAAACCCCCATGCCCTGTCTCCCTGCGCTGTTGGTGGGAAGGAGGGAGGAGCTGGGGGAAAAAGATGTTTTTTAAGGGCTTATTTTCCTTCTCATTATCCTGCTCTGACTCTGTTAGTAATAAATTCACTTCGTACCTTTAAGCTGAGCCTGTTTTGCCCTTGGAGTGTTTTCTCCTGGTCCTTATCTCAACACATGAAGCCTTCATTAAATTTTTCTCTCCTCTGCCCAGCTGTGGCAGGGGAGGGTGAATGAGCGGCTTTCATGGGTGCCTGGTGTTTGGCCCGTATCCTTACACATAGCCTTCTTCTGAGTTTGGTACAGGCCCACCATCTAATCTGCTATTCAGGCAAACATTTCAGTTTTTCAATTTTCTGTTTCCTGGATAATGAGCACTATGCTCTTTCCTTTATCCTTTCAGTGGGCTGAACTGGGAGTCCTCATTTATTATCTTTGGGGAGTAGTACTAAAAAGATAATTCTATACTTAAGGTTAGTTGACCTCTCAATGGTTGCTGGCTCAGTAATGCAGGCAAACAAGATAAACAGATCATTTTCACAGCTTTCAGCATACCAGGATCCCCACAGCACACATAGCACCAGCTGCAACAAAGAACTTGCAAAGAGATGTAGAACTGAAGTGATACGGTTCCTCAGAATGAACTGTGGGTAGGTGAGGTGGCCAGGGAACAGACAAATCATTGCTAAGTGAGATTGCAAGAAACTAAGTAGAACTTGGACCTCCTCTCAAACTTCCTCTGCCATGGCCTTGCTAAGTCAGTGACCACCACAGAGACGAATAATCCTGGAGGGAACTGAAAAAGATGGGACAGCCTCTAACAGGGTTCGTTGTTCTTGCAAGCCTCCTGAATGGCCCACATCAACAGTTTGGTGAACATAAGCACAGGGATAAATCCACCAGACTGCCTTTTTATATTTTAATATCTAGAATTTGACTTTTCTTTATCTAGAGTTGCAGAATGAACTTGAAAGCAGGACTGAATGTAAACCAAGAAGGGATGGCTGCTTGAGTTCACAGAAGACAGCCGTTCTGCACAGCATTAATCAGTACGAGTAGTAATTCAGATGCACATTGTAATGCTTCATACCTTTGCATTGCTAATAAATTGTAGATCAAAGCATGGATAAAACTTAGAAAATTTAAACTACTTATATGCTTCTTATTGGTGAACATGGAAGAAACAGTGCTTCTGCAGCATTTTTCCCCTTTTATTTGAAGAATTGAGCACAACAGAACTCCTTGAAAGCACAGTAAGCATGTGTGACTAGCTCAGTAAATATACAGTCTCTCTCATTTAGTGTGTCAGTGGACCTAGCCTAATCTGCATGTGACCATCATGATAGTTGTAGCAGTTCCCTTTGCAGTCACTTCTTCCTACCCAACACTCTCTGGTCCCAAGTCACATTCGCATTTAGGATTTAGCATCATGCAGTTCCTGCAGAGTCCTTTACTGTTTATTACTGCCTCTAGGTACATCAAAGAACCAAGAAATAAAAAGAAAGTAATGCTAATATCCTCCTTAGCTCTAAGCAAGATTTTCAGCTTAAAATCACCATTACAGAAAATTCTTGGTAAAGAACAGAAAAAAAACAATACTTGAGACATCATTTTGCTTAAAATGATTTTTTTTCTTTCCTCCTTTTTTTTTGTCTCAGAATTTTGAACTAAAAGAAAAAAGTACCACAAATTCTGTTTCTTCATGGGAATGCTCCATTTGCCCCTACACCAAAGAAACCCCTCAGAGATATACTTTATTTCCACAAACAGTTACTAGCTGTGCAAACAGCTGGGATACGGACAACAAGGATAAGCAACAACACTGGATAAACAAAAAGTCAAGTCAAGAAGACTTGGAAAAGTGGAAAGGGAAGAAAAGGGAAAATATCTCTGTAGGATTTCAAAACTTCTGTTAAATTCCAACATCTTCTTGACCTCAAGAAATTTGGGGAAGGAACTACCCTTCTCAGAGAAACAGATTCTTTTATTTCCCAGTATTTTTCTCTTTGGTGAAGAGGAAAGCTCAATAGCTCTTGAAACCTTTCTCTCTTCTACACTGAGAGGAAAAAAAAGGCTAAGTGACTATAAGATGCAAAAGAGTTAATAAGCATTCTAGCAGTCAGGATGCTGGCTTTGTGTTTACATGGAAAGGAGGAAAGTGCATTTGGTAGAATAGGACTGATCCAGAGCAGAAACTGATATGAGCCAAATTTTACACTGTGTAAAATATGTGGGAGTAGTTCTCACTCTCCAGTGCCTTTCTATAGGAGCTCTAAATAACAGCTCACAAAGACAACAGATACGTCAGTTCTTATGTAACAAGACTATTTTCTTGGTGGTACTACCACAGTTCATGGTAGGAATTAATTTGTATTAGAAAGGTACTGTATAATAAATTGCAATTCATCACCTCAGAGCCAAAAAGTCTGTCCAACAAAGCAACAAGTAATTGGGGTTAGGATTTAGAATTGCATTGGGAGTAGATTACAAACTCCTTGGAGCACCTTTGCTTTCCTGTGTTGTGTTTATAACACTAAGAATAATTGAGCACTGCTGCCTAGTTCTAGTTATGCTTCATCAGCACTGCCACCACAGACCCCAGCAGCCGCAGGGAGCTTTACAACATATGTTGTCTGGGTTTGAGAGACAGGTGTCTGCTAAAGGAGGCAGACGCCTTCCTTGGAATGGAAAAAATGTGGACCCCCTTCCCTCCGAATTGTTATAATTTTGAAATTAAGGGGGCTCTCAGGCAAAGATATGACAATAGGAATAACAGTTCTTTACTAGTATATCTAATAAGGCAAAAACAACAACAACTTTGGCATTAACAATAAACAGAACTAAGAACTCAATGATGGCCGTCTTGGCCGTCTGGCACTTTCCCCTTTGGCGCCGTGCAGGTCACAGCTGGCAGAGGCGCTCCGGCGGCAAGCTGGGACGGCAGAGACGAGCAGAAGTCCTGGAGTGATGGAATAGATGTATCACGCTCTGGAGCTGCAGTGGGAAAATCCCCGGGAGGTCTCGGCAGGCAGGAGGTGCGAGGCTACAGAGTAGCTGGAAGCAGCCCCGAAAGAAGCGGTGGGGGCTGGGCCGGGGAGCGGCAGCCCAGCTCCAAGGAAGGCAGGGAGAGGAGGGATCGGGGCACCCAGGAAGATGGTAAGAAAGTCCTTCCCTTAGTGAGGTGGGTGTTAATAAGGTCTCAGTTTGAAGGGCTGCTCTTACGAGCAAGGGCTCACCCCGCGGGAAAAGAAGCAGGACAGGGCTGGTCCACGGTGACAGCCAAAAGACTCCTCTCCAAACAGCCTCGGCCGCCTCCTTCCTCTTCCCCAGTCGAGAGCCAGCGAGCCCGAGCCCGAGAGACAGGGCTGTCTCCAGCCCTGCCGTCTCCAGTCTCCCATCTGCAGTCTCCAGTCTCCCGGTATTTTCCCCCCACTTGGGCATTCCCAGGTAAGGAGAGAGGGGCCATTGGCCCTCTCCCCTGCGCTGATAACTTCTTTTGTCTGTGAAGTGTCCAGTCGTTACGGCCCATTAGCCACACGTATGGGGAAAATTCCTTAAGAAAGAAAAAACCCCCAACAAAACAAAAGAAGAACTCCTCAAACCCCTACATATGTGCAGTCCAAAACTATTAATCTACTCACTCTTATAAAATCAGTATTATTATATAGCACTGATGAAAGTAATCCACAGTGGAAATCTCTTCTTTGTAAGAAGGTGACTACTAAGCTGCATTTAGTTGAGGTTAGGTTCTATTCTCAATTACTAGTGAAAATGTACTGTCACTCTGATCTCAAGCGGTTCAAGCATGATGGTGTTACATATGACTACAAATGTCCTTTTATTTTCAGCCCATATTTTAGTGCTTTGCATCCACAAATGCAACTGTTATCTGTTTGAAAATTGCAGAACGAAATCTTGTATTCACTAAAAAATAAAATCCTACCTTTCCCCTGCAACACCTTCTTCAAAATCAGCAAGTTAAATACATTGCATTCTTAAGACACAATTAAAGAAACTGAAAAAGTAACTGACCTCTTGCCTTTTGAAATTTTGAACATATTCTTCAAACTGTTCATCTTTAGTTTCATCTGCTTTTCCTAGTTTTTGAAGCACCTATAGTGAAAGGAAAAAAGAATAATTTAATATTTATGACACAAACTAGAAACACTGCTACTTTCAACACTTCGCTTCTTGCAGTTAGGTGTACATAGCATTTTACTTTTGGGGGTGTTTAATGCTCTACAATTTCCAAAGCTCACACAATAAACTATTTTGTCAAAATAAAAAAAACCAGAAGGATAAAAGCAGGAGTATGGAGTGTGGGGGGGGTGTGTGTGTGTATGTATGTGGAAATGTACTTCCAAGTATGGAGTCCTTGGGGGAATATTGCTTGGGTTTTTTTCAGTGAAGCAACTTTTCTTTTAGCAAAGAATCCCATGGTTTCAAAGGAAGAAAGAATGAAAGAATTTTGCTGGCACTACAAGTTGTCCTCCAGTTCAGACAAAGAAAGAAAAAAAACCTCATTAGGTTTTTCTTCTCATTACATCGAAGAGTAATAATATTATTCTTATCTGCATGATTTTCAACATAAAGTCATAAAAATTAAAGAACTGTGAGGCCGATGCTTATTTAAAACATGGTGTTCATTTTGTTCCTCTCATTAATTCATAAGTAGATTGTCATCCACTAGATAATAAGTATGCTACAATAATTCAGCAATAAGAGCTATTCAATCAGCAATTTCGAAAGTAATTTGACACAGCTACACTTTATGCTGTATTTAACCACAATAAATGCATTCTATTATTAAATCCCATTGCTATCCATTGATTATAATACTGAAGACTTAAACGTGGCTGCAAATAGGCTTCACCCTACTTGTAAAGCAATCCCCAAATCTTTATAGAGTACTTGCTTGTGGGAATGAACCATCCCACAAATTGATGTTCAGATTGCTCTCCCATTACAAATTGACCAAACTATCTATTTGCACAGTTAATAACAAAATCAAACAAATTAAACCAAAACAAAACCCAGCCCCACAGAACTGAAACAGTAGCTATTAGGAAATACTATGAATAAATGTATAAACATTATCACCTATTCTTCTCAAAACAAAGAATATACAGCTCCAGTACTATCATGTTCTTTCTTGGACCACCTTCTTCTCCCAAGTCCAGCCAGTCTCACAGCACAAAGTCAGGCTGCACAAAGGGGTGGTGAGCATTGCTACTGTGGAAACCAGAGGTCAAGATAATCATGAAGGTGATGCAATGCTACCTGTGGACATGGCATGCGAAAGGAATTTTTGACATAATTACAGCAGAAAGACAGAAAGAATGATATCAGAGTAGAAAAAAAGACATAGACTAGCCTTTTGCTGCCAAGAGCTATGTTCATTTTCTGGCATATGTGGGCATTTTCAGTTGCTTTTAAGACAGTTAAGTAGTCCCAAAAACCTCATACACTCTCATCATCAACCTCTTCATAAAATATTAATAAGTGTCACAGAGAATTTTAAAGATAAATAATTTAATTTAACATTTTGAATCATCACAGGCCTTCATATTGCTCCTTGTCACTAATGAGCCAAACAGTCTGCCCACAACTGTGCCATGGCTTTGATCTGCACCAGGGGGCTTTCTGAAAATCCAACATTTCCTGTTCAAAGAGGTGGCTGCCAAGTAAGCCTCCTGACCATGACAATACATTTGCATTTGAAGCAAGAAGCATGTTAACTGTATTATGAGCAATTTATAACATAGATAACAAACTACAGCATCAGAAGTCGTCATGATAGACTCTTTTTTACATATCAGTGGCGCACATCCACGTTTTCAAATGTGCACTGAGGCCCAATAGTGCAAGGCTCAAAAGAGAACAACCTCCCATAGCACCTATCTCCTATGGTTTGGGGGTTTTTATCCTATCTCCAACTTTCCACTTATATACAGATACTTAGCTGAACTAAGATGCAGTGTTACAATTTAACCTCTGCAAACACCAAACCTAATCTTAATCTAGATCATTTATAACATAATTTCTCAATTTTCCCAATCCAAATCTTAACTATAAATATGTCATATGGTTGGATCTAAAAGTTCCAAGCCAGAAGCTAAAGAAACTTACCCTCATGGAAGTCCTGCAGCTCATGCCATGTACACAAATAACTGAGGTTCACTTACTTTTTTTGCTAAAAGCAATCCTAATCCTATCCCCACAATTCCATATAGAGACACTGGAGCAGACTGGTTACTCACAGGTTCTTTTAGAACCCACCCATATAACTCCATGGACTACTGAATGTGTAGCTCAGCCTTTTACAACCAATCTAATTGTATTCACAAATTTACCACTGGTAGTCTAAACAGAAAAGTGGCCAGGCTGACAGTCGTAGAAACTAACCTACCTTTCAGCACTTGTTTGTGCACTTCTGTCTCAAAGTGGAAGTCTCTTGTCAACAGAAGTGTACAGTTTATAGTTTATTTTTGTTCAGTTAGGTGAGTACCTATAGGATGTTTTTGGGGTAGGGTTAAAGCCAGATGAAGGCTTGTCTGCCTTACATGTGGGTTACTCTAACTCCACCACCCCCACCTTGTGGACAGGCTGAAATAAATTTTAAACATCTTGTTCGTCTTGTTCTGTGGAATACCTGGGTTAAAGTCAGGGTTTGGTCTATGGCTAAGGTTAGGAAATGGCAAGTAGCACTAGGTTTAGAACAAGAGAAAATAGACTTGAAACACACAGGTTATTGGAAAGCATCTGATGGTTCTTAATGATAAAATGAAGGCTGTGCTCAGGAGCAGCAAGTGCCTAACCTCCCCCTTAAGCCTCAGTTTGACCATCCTTCTAGATAAGAATTAACTTTAGTAACAGGAATAGCTCTGTTTATTGGTGGCCCATGCGGACAGGAGAAGGGTAGATGGATTGTTTCACAGAAGCCTTGGAGGGCTCTACAACATGCTAAACAATGGGAATTTGGACTGATAAGTAGTTAATATTTTATTTTAGGCCCAAGTGGTAAGTAATCCATATTATGGATTTGAATTCAGGTTATTAGGAAAAAATAAAAAGAGCAGAGGAATCAAAGATCTTGAGCAGTTGGTGGCCTGAAGGACTTGAATGCGTCCCGAACTTAGTGAAGGCAAGTGGCTAGCATTTTTTTTTCTCAGCATACCCATACAGAGAAATAACATTTGAGGTTAAGTTTCAGAACATCTATCAATGTGTATGAACTGTCTGTATCATTTACAATAAAATAAATTCTAAAAATTAAAGAAATGGACATGAACTGAATCTCAGTAAATGTTCTATACTCAAGTTTTTTGTAATCTTCTGAAGACTGTATAAAATACTTGATGAACATGTTCACCCTAATAAAATAAAATAGAATAAAAGCTACCTCATTTCATATAATTAAACTATCTTGGCTACCACTATGCTTCCTCTTAAAATGACATAAAAAGTTTTAAAAACAAGTATCTAAAATGAGTATCAGTGTTGATCCAGCATGTTGCTAAGAATATATGAACTAAATAGCTAAGTTCAATTAGCATCGAGAATGAAGTAAAAGCTAAATTTAATACAATGGTAAACTTAGATACTGTCAAGTAAATACATGTAGAGAGGAATTGTCAGGCAGTGTGGTACTGACATAACATACGGCAGATTCTACACTAACACACAAAATTTGAGTAAGAACATCAGTCATGTCTGATGTAATTTATAAATGTCATCAAGAATATTTCCATTTGGGGCTGCTGCATATTCAATAAAACTTTCAGATGATGTAAGATTAAACAATACGCCTTTAGTGTTCTAAGTGTCTTTATTTACCATATAATACATTCAGTTTTATGAGGATCTTGAATTCAAATGAGCAATTTTAGAATAATTGTAATGTGAATGTTAAGTGCTTGCAACATACTGAAGAAATTAATATAGTAAAATAAACTACAGATTAGCTTGAGAAAGCTTCATTACGCTGAAAACTCTTGTCTTGAGGCAAGAATGAGAGTGTTATACTACCTACTGAGACTACCATCCTGACAGGCCTAGCCATCCTCTCCTAGAAACGTTTTTAAGACTATAGCAATTCAAGGAAATCAGAAAATAAAAATTAAAAAGAAAA